>VXBU01009654.1:0-29040 GCA_013400315.1 Bombycilla garrulus | reverse complement strand
ACCTCCATCTTCTTTTTGATGCTGGCACTTTTGGATTGGTTTGACACAGATCTGGACAGTGTGGTGTGAGGGGCATGGATTGGTAATTAATGATAAACATTCAATAGGTAGTTATTAGTATAAAAGATCAGAGCTGACCCGGGGCGGGCACAGTGTGTCTCTGGACGCGTTCTGTGCCAACCCTGGCAGGGCAGAGAAATCCACTTTTGATAAGGAACTGATAAACTGCCTTGAGAACACCAACAAACCACTGCAGATACTCCTTCAGCAGCACGGGCCAGAAACCTGAACTTTTCTGTGCATTGTGGGGTCTCCTGGGGCCAAGGAGATCCCCACACCAGAGGTGCTGCCACTGTGGCTGATGGGCTCAGCCTCATCCAGTGGCACGTCCATCCTGGAGGGAATTGGGATTTGTAGAGGAGCCAGGCCCCAGAAGAGCCACAGGGACGAGGGATCGTTTCCCATCTAGAGAAAGGACAGCTAGAGGGGTGCACTGGGAAAATCTGGGGCACTTTAATCCTCTGTTTATCTTCTCTACTTCTCTCCTGCTTTAGCTCGCAGTGCAGTGGATGCACCCAGTGCAGAGAGAGAGAACAGCTGCAAACCCACAGGGCTTGGGATCTGTCCAGCACATTCGAGCTGTGATATCCAGCTGGATGTGCGAGGGAACCCCTCGTTCCCGGTCCAATCACATGTGGAACAAGAGCTTTTCCAGTTTCTGCTCCCCGGGGCAGGCAGTCCCAGCCCGCTGCCAGGCCATTCCAGGGGGAACAGCACGGTGCAGTGCCAGCATTGTTCAGGCTCAAACATCCCTTCTTTGCCAGGAACTCAACCTGCAGTGCCTCTGCCTGGGTTCAGCTTCTTCTCGGACTGGAGGTGCTGAGGGAATTCTTTTGTTTCTCCACAAGGGAGAGGGAAATGTGGTAAGGGACACATCGGTCACAATCTGATATGAATGTAAATGTCAGGATTTTTGTTTTTTTCTGCCACTAACCTGCTCTTGTGAAGAGTGTCTCTGGCCCTGGCCCTGCCCATGGCAGGGGCTTGGAAATAGATGAGTTTTAAGGCCCCTTCCAACCCAAACCAGTCTGTGATTCCGTGACTCTTCCCAGTTTGTGGTGAAGGATGCTTTAGGAGGGCAGTAAAGGCCTGAGCCACTCTGGCAGTCTCTGTCCTTGGCATTTTGCTGTGCTCTGTTAATTTATGGGTAAAATTTACCTTCAGAGGGTTCTTTTGGTAGGAAAGACATTTCAGCTTGATAACAACTTGTGTCTATTGCCACAGGATTCGGGACTCTGGAGAGTCTGGATCTTGACAGGCAGCTGGGAACGCCCAGGGTGGGATTGCCCGGGGTAGGGCCAGTCCTCTCAGGCCTCCACTTTGGAAAGGGAGAAAAAGGACTCCCAAACTCATTCCTTTAACACTGATCACCCCAACCATTCCCACAAACCAGCACCGAGTCCCCTGAATGGGGGGACAGCCACAATCGTCTGTGCTGAAAGCTCTGGTGGCCAGACCTAGGGGAGCCCAGCTCCCATGGGAGGGACAGAGGCACAGGGCACACCAGAGCCCTTCAAAGAGCCAAACGAGCACAGAGCGGAGCCTCATTGTCATATGGCCACTGGGTTGGAGTGACACGAGGTCCCATTAAGCAGCAAACAATGTGTCCTTGGACACCGCAAAGTCACGCTCGCCTTAACGCTGTCAGGAAATGTCTATAAATATCTCCAGCCTTTTTCTTAGCAAGGTCTCCCTGCCAGGCTGCGTCCCAGAGCTGCTGTGATCCTGGGGAACAGCCAGCCATGAGGGTCATCTACGTTGTCTTTGCTGTTTTCCTGGTGGCCTTGATGGCCACCCCAGGTAAGGTGGAAAATTGTGTGGAGCAGAATGAGAGATAACACTGAACCATAAAGGAATCGAGGTGGAAGTGTCCCAGGAAGTGTCCAAGGCCAGGTTGGACGGGGCTTGGAGCAACCTGGGATGGTGGGAAGTGTCGCTGCCCATGGCAGAGGCTGGAACTGGATTGAGGTTCCTTCCAACCCAAACCACTCTGGGATTGTATGGAAAAAAAAAAAGTTTTCCAGGAAAGTAGGTGTGGGTGGGTCTGGCATGGAGAATCATGTTGGGTTTGGTTCAAAAGACTTCTGGAGTGGAGTTCAGCTCCAGAACGACCCCATCCCAATTTCAGACACCCAACATCTGTGGGTTTCCGTGGGAACTGGGTCCCATCACGGTCACCGGGCCGTGCTGGTGACCACGAGGAATCAGTCAGTGCAGGTGCAGATCTTTCCTTCTCCCACAGCCAAGAGCCAGCCGAAAAGGAGCTGCAGAGGGCATTGCTCCAGGAGCTGCGGCAAAGGAGAGAGGGAGGAGCGCGCTGAGGACTGCGGGAGGATGCACTGCTGCCTGACACACAGGAAGAGGAAGTAGAGAGGAGGACGGAAAGTGACGCTTGCAGTGGTTTCTTCTTGTTTGGAAGAAACTTTGCTTCTTCTTTGTTTTCTTCTTCCTTTGTTTTTTGGGGTTTTTTTTCCTTGATGGAAATGGATTTTGGTCTATTCAGTAAAAAAGACCATGAAATGTGCTGTGTGGTTCGTTGTCTTCTAAAAAGTTGGGTGCGGAGGGCCAGGGAAAAATCTGGTCAGTCTTGCCAGAGAGGTCCTTGTTCATGGAGATGAACAATACAAATACTCAAATGCAAATATTCAAATGCAAATATTGAAGCCATTCCCTGTGTCCTGTCCCTCCATCCCTTGTCCCCAGTCCCTCTCCAGCTCTCCTGGAGCCCCTTTAGGCTCTGGAAGGGGCTCTGAGCTCTCCCTGGATTCTTCTCTTCTCCAGGTGAGCACTCCCAGCTCTCCCAGCTTGGCTCCAGAGCAGAGGGGCTCCAATCCTCAACCCCTGAGCTGCCAATAATTTGGAAATGACCACGGCTGTGTGAGCAGCTCCGTGTGGTGGCACAGGAATCCTTGGAAGGCACAGGATCCTTGGGATTGAGCTGCTGGAAGTGAAGCAGGATGGGAGAGGCACAATCTCAGATAACAGACTGGATCCAGCCAGGGCCAGCGCAGCCTAAAAATTGTGCCATGGCTTCTGAATCTGAAAATTGCCACCAATAATGAAGTTTTGTCCACAGAAAGATTTCAGTTTTGTCCCTTTGTCATTAAACCTTGTTTTGGAGTTGGTCTGATGGGGTAAACAGCACATGGCATTTCTCCCCAAGGACGCAGCATGGGGACTGTGCCCTCCAGCTGCTCCTTCTCAGCTGAGGCAGCATCTCTGGGCATCACTGGGGACACGTGAAGGAGAAAAATCTGGTGAACGTGGAAGTGATTCCTGACACACTGGTGGGAGCAGAGCTGCAGCTGGCACAGGGTGCCCAGAGAAGCTGTGGCTGCCCCTGGGTCCCTCAAAGTGCCCAAGGCCAGGCTGGACAGGGCTTGGAGCAACCTGGGACAGTGGAAATGTCCCTGCCTGTGGCAGAGGATTGGAACAAGATGATCCTTAAGGTCTCTCCAACCCAAAAAATTCTCTGATTCCATGACCTAGAGCTCTTCTTTGCTCACTATTTCCCTGGGAAACAAAGCAAAGGAAAACCCAAATCAGCTTCAGGCCTTGCTGAGCCCAGTTCCCATTTGTCACTGTGACTTTTCTCCTCAAGTCTCCAGGAGGAGCAGTCCTGCTGCCACTAAACCTTGCTGCTGGGGGACATTGGCTGGGTTTCCTGGAGGAGAGCTCACCATGGCTCAGGAATTGTCTCCTTCAGGTTTTTTAAGGCCAATTTTTCCTGCCAATCCCAATGTCCTCAGCTGTGGACTCCAGTGTCACCCCCAATGGCACCTCCAGGTTGTCCTAAGCCCAGAGGAGCAGGCTCCCCTGTCTCTCTTTGAGAGGAAGGAAATCATGCTTTGCTCAGTTTGAAAGCACAGCAAAGGGGTAGGGATTTAAAATTCAAATAAAAAAATGGATCACTACAGTTTCATCCGACAAAAACAGAGAATTCACTGTGGATGGTGACAATTTCATCTTTCAGGGGGGTTGGAATGAACAGAGCCTGTTGAAGGTCCAACCTGGTGCAGGTGCCGGTCCAAGTGCCAGGTGGGGACGACAGCAAAGGTGTTCACCAGTAAGGAGCAGGGATGGCGGAGGGATGGGGGCTGCTCACACACCAGGGACAGTCTGGACATGGCCAGGTAATGCCAGCTGGCCTCAGCCCCAGCAAACATGCCCTGGCACTGCTTCATGGACTGGAACAGACACCTCCAGAGCGTCCAAGGCCACGGGGACAGAGCCAGGAACAGCCTGTGGGGCTTCCTCCTCTGGGACTCAGGGAAACAGTGGTGAGGGAACAGAGCTGAGGGTGTTGGTTTGCATTTGTGGCTTGGTATATGCAGTTCTCCACGGCTGCAAATAGAATGTGGAGAGAAGGGCAAAATGATAAAAGGGACTCAGGGAAAAGAATTAGGTTTATATTTGTGTTCCTGTGTGCCATTTCCAAGGTCTGGAGAGCAGAGATACACGTGAGGGTGCATAAAGGGAACATCATTTCCAGTCCTGACGAGCTCCTGCAATGGACACTGAGGCAGAGTAAAATCTCTGGGAGGAAGGTGGGAATCCTGTGAGGGTGGTGAGTCCCTGGCACAGATTCCCAGAGAAGCTGTGGCTGCCCCTGGATCCCTGGAAGTGTCCAAGGCCAGGCTGGATGAGGCTTGGAGCAGCCTGCCGTGGCTGAGAAGGTTTTCAAGGTCTTTTCCAACCCAACCACTCTGTGACTCTGTGATTTCTTGAAGGGACACCCTGGAATTTTGTGTGCTGGGTGACCACAAAGCCCCACAGCAAAGGCAGCGGGAGGTAGAGCTCATCCCACCATCCCATTGTGTCCTTCTGCAGGGAAGAACAACCTGGGAACAGCGATCACAGGGAGCTGAGAGCCCTGCCCAGTGTATGACTGGCTCCTGCACCTCCTCCTGGAGCTCCCAGCCCAAACATCACCCCCACAGCAGCTGCTCCAGGCCCCACGGATGGCGAGGAATGCCACAGGAACAGCCCAGGATGCTGGGGCTGCCAGCGAGAAGCCAACTTTGGTTGATGTTCAACCAAGAGAAAGCCCAGATCCCTTCTCCACGATCGCTCCTCCGGGCAGGAGCCCGGAAAATCCCGGCAGCACGGCTGGAAAGGCGGCTTTTAGCAGCTCCGTGCAGCCTGGGAGCCCCGCGTCCCCCGGGCTGCGCCAGCCGCCGTGTCAGGGCTCAAGGTGAAACGCATGGCCAGAGCCCGGGAGAAGATTTAGGGAAGGCTGCCATCTCTTGGAAAACTGCAAAATGACGGCACCTGCCTGGGAAACGCTGCTCCCGCGCCCGAGGGATGCCAGCCCCAGCCCTGCTCTCCGCGAAGCGCAGGATGAGGTGATTCCCGCTCTGCTCGTGCCCCCCGCAGGCCCAGCCGCGATTTATTTAGGGCAAACTGGGATCAGATCCGGCCGTGAGCTGATTTTCCGTCTGGCTTTCCGCGCCTTTCGGCGCTGGCTGTCTCTGCGAGGCTGGGGCTGCGCGTCTGGAGAGTTTTTTTGAACCGCGTCCCACCTGGCTGCCGCAGGTCCTGCAGGTCACCCACAGCGGGGAGAGCTGCCGCTAGACCCAGGACAGCCTTTTTGGGGTCTCTTTGCCCGTCCCTGCAGCACCCAGGTGATTTCAAAGGATTTTTTTTTTTCCTTTCACCTTTCCACAGGAAACCTTTTGGCGTTTGCAGTGGCCGCACTTGCCCTGCTGCCGAGGTGCAAATGCTGCACTCCTCTGGCTCCCTGTCCCCAGCGTCTGCCCTCTCGTCCAGACCCAGCTGCTCCATCCTCCAAGAACATCCCAGCACCTGCCTGCCTGGTGGCCCACTTTCCTGCAGATTAAACATTTGTCTGATGGCCATAAGCTGCTTAAGTGTGTCTTGGGCAAAGCCCCTTTGCGAGTGTCCCCAGAATAAATGGCTTCCTGCTGGGACCACTGCAGTGCCCCCACTCCAAAGCGTCTCTGATGGACGCCTCATCTGTTTCCCTTCCCTTTTGTGCCTCCAGCCTGCTCATCTCCGTTCCAGGAGTGAGGAATTTACCCGTGGTGGACAAAGGGAAATGGCCTGTGTTGCACGGCCAAGGAAAATCCCCAACGCTCCCTCTGTGTTCCACCCTGCTCCATCTCTCCACACCCCTGCCTCCAACCCCATTTGTGTTTACCCCGCCAGCCAACACCACAGAGTTTAGGATCTGCCAATGCATGAGTGTGCAGCACTTTCTAATTAGCCTGACAAAACCCAAATAAAATCAGAGCCAACACATCCAGCTCTTCCAGGATTTTCCACCCCCACACGCCTGTCAGCTCCACATCTGCGTTGTTTGTCCTCCCCGCCACCTCTGACCAAGCTGTGACCTTTAACCTAGACCCCAAAAAAGCATCAAATACAAATAAAGGGACTGTCCTAAGGGTGGTTTTATTTTTGGCAGGCATGGGAGGAGGATCAAGCTGACAAATACTGGGAAAATTTGCTCCAAACAGTAGGAATTGTGATTTTTTAAAAAAGGGAACTTTTTATCATGATAATTTCAACTTGTCACTCAGTTTTTGCCTCCTGAGGATGACAAATATAGATATAGACCCCTCTGTTGCACCCATTTTCTGTTCTAAAAACAAACACCAACTCTAAAATCCCAATAATAACCCATCTTCCCATGCTCTGAATATCCAGCACAGAAATAACAGAAAAGACCCAAGCACTTGGAATGAGGCAAGGAATTCTGGTAACACCCTGTGCCATAAAATCAAGGGGATTCATCCAGTGCTTCTGCTGTTAGAGGAGGTGACGCTAAGCTGGGGCTCCTAAGCTGCGGCTCCTTGGATATTAGAGAAGGAAAGTGTGGGGTGGGATGCAGAAAGAGGGGATGGTTCAGCCGTGAAAGGTTTTAGAGACTCAGGGAGGCTGGTGACTGTGATTCCCCTCGGGAAAGAGGGTCTGGTATGAGGGAAGGACTCGTGGGCTGCATAGAGAGCTGAAAAAGAGGCAAAGCGATGCTGTTGCCCCAAAAAACTGTTCTGCTTTTCAGCTGGAATGTGGGGTGTCCCCCTGGTGCTGGGAATCCCAAGGTTTTGGAGGCCAGTCCTTCGGCTCTCCATGCCTGGAAGAGAGCAGGAAAGGCCCTTGGGAGGCAGCAGAGGGACATGAGGGAGATGTGGGAGAGGAGAGCGGGATGGCCACAAGGGCAGGAGGGATGTGGGCAGGGGGAGCTCCAGGAGCAGAACATGAGCAGAGACCAGGAAGGGCAAGGTCACATCGACCCAGATCATGTGGTGGCTTCCTCAGGATCGCAGGATTTGACACAGGAAAGGGCTGGTGAGGTGCTGGAGCTGTGGCTTGAAGAGGGGAAAATGGATTGAGGAATGATGTCAGGGAATGAAGGGAATTGGTGCAGTGCCTGTAGGACCAGGAGGAGCTGGAGAGAAGCCAGGGACACCACCTGGTCTGGGTGTCACTGGAAGGGGAGGGTCACACCCCACAGCTCCTGGGGCACTGCCAGCCCAACCCGTGGCCAAAGGGCCCTTCCAGGATCCTTGGAAAGGATTTCAGCATTTTTGCCATGAGCTTGTTTTGGATCACCCTGTTGCCCCACACCCAGCTCCTGCTGCTCCCCTGGAGAGTGGATTCAGGCCTTCAGTCCCTAAATGTGATTAATGACCACAGTCATAGTTACTGTGTAGGACCAGAGCCCCTCAGAGGAGCCAGACTCTCTCCAGAGATTTACAAATCTCTCCAGAGATTTACAATTTAAACACGGTCTCGTGCAAGCCCCAAAGCCAAGACAGAGTGGCCAGTTGGGCTGGATCTGCCATTAAACTTTTCCAGCCTTCAGAACAGGATGATCCCTGCAGATGGGAATGAACCCTTGTCCGTGTTAACTCCTGAGCTCCCCAGGTTATTCCAGCCAAGGTTCCACCTGAGCTGAAACTCAGAATTCAGCAGTTTGGGGTGTCCCAAATCGTTTCATTCCCAGCTGTAGCCATAGCCCCAGGGATTTTAATTCCAGCAGGGAGGAGTAGGACAGCGGCCACGTGGCCACAAGGACCAGGAGCGGAGCAAACCAGAAGCAAAGACCTTCACCAGCAGTGTCAGCTCGTAAAACACGAGGCAAAACGGTAACTCATGCAAAGATAAGAAGCTTCTTTTTTCACTTTAAAAGGGAAAATGCTGGAATTGAGTAATTACTCCAGGCCTGGCCATCCAGTCAGAAAGCATCAGGCGTTTCGGAGCAGTGCTGGGTGAGGGACCGACGGGGCTGGCTGGCATTTCATCCCAGCTTCCTTTCACTTGAGCAATCCGCTCCGGAGATTCTTGCTTTAGTCACTTTTACGGCTCCCTGCACTCAAGGTTGCAGCAGCATGTGCTGGAAGAGATGTTAAATGTTATTTTATGGCATTGTTTTCCCTAAAAGTAATATTTTTTCTTCCTTCTCCCTGAATAGCTGTTTCCCCTGTTTCTTGTGATACCTGGTGCATTTTCACTGAGAAATGCGAGCTCTGCCCAAATTGTACTTGGAATCTCTGGGTTTTTTTCCTGTCTTTCAATTTCTCCTGAAATATCTGAGGATATTTGAATAAAAAAAGCGAAGGCAACCACAGGCCCAAAGCTCTCTTTCCATTTCCCCTGCCCTGTATAACACAAGTTCACTGGATGTCACTCAGTGAAGTTCAGTGGAGGAGCAGGAATCCAGAGGTTCCCTCCACTGCGAAAAACCAATTTATGGACTTCACTGCTGAAGAAGGTCACCGAGTCAACTGCTGTGACCGGATAATTGCATGACCACGAACATTTGCAGCTCTGCATGCGAAGATCCTGTAATAAAGGTAATCAAATCTCATGCTCCAGTGCATAAGTGGATCTCTGGCGGCAGCCGGGGGAGAGCTTTTCCACCCGCACGCCCAGAACCGAGCAGCCACTCCGGAGCGCGGCCTCGGGAGCCCCCGGGTTTGGCCATGGCCGGAGGCAGGGAGGAGGGTTTGACGAGCTGGTGGTCTAAGTGGGAATGGCAATAGCTGTGCAGGAGCTGCGGAGATCACGGAAGGGGCGGCTGTGGTTAGTGCGCCACAGCGAGTCGGGGCACGCGGAAATCCACGGCTCGGAGAGCGCCCGGCGGCAAAGCCGGGCCTGGAACGTCGGCAAAGCACCACAGGGCACGGCAACGGAGGCTGAAATATCCTGGGAGGCTGCAGGTGATACTGTGCCCAGTTCAGGAGTGAGGAGAGAGACAGGAGCCCTCACAAAAGCCCAGAGATGCTCTGGACTCCCCACCCGTGCAGGTGTCCAGGGCTGGGCAGGGCCTGGAGCAACTTGGCCTGAGGGAAGTGTCCCTGCCCACAGAAGGGGGGTGGAATGAGATGGTTTTTCAGGTCCTTCCAACCCAAACCATTCTGTGATTCTACAATTCCATCCTCAGCAGACACTGGAACACTGAGCTCCCTCCCTCCCATGACAAGCCTTTGGTTTCTGTGTCAGTGAAAAGCCCAGCCATGGTGCTGTCACTGCTCGGGGTGTCCTGTGCAGGGACAAGAGTTGGGTTTAATGGTCCGAGTGGGTCCCTTTTGCAGCTCAGGATATTCTATGAGGGGAAACAACACCCTGATGGGTGCACTGATGGGGATCGAGGATTGGGATCTGCGTGTATTTATTTATGAGGAGAAATCAGGGAAATCAGAACCTGTGTAGTCCCGCCCTAACTAAGATTTCCAACATATGCAAGAGGAAAAAAACAGGTGCTGCAGAGTTCTTAAAATCCTAGAATGGATTGGGTTGGAAGGGACCTTAAAGATGATCTTGTTCCAGTCCCCTGCCATGGGCAGGGACACCTCCCACTGTCCCAGGTTGCTCCAAGCCCTGTCCAGCCTGGCCTGGGACACTTCCAGGGATCCAGGGGCAGCCACAGCTTCTCTGGGCACCCTGTGCCAGGGCCTCACTACCCTCACAGCTTTTAGTCTTTGGCCATGAAAAAAGCTTTCAGGACTTTGTGAGAAGTTGAGTTTTTGTTAATGTATATAGTAGATGATATTGTAGTTTATCACAGGGTGAAAAAGTAGATTTTGGGTTTTGGATGGAAGGTAGATGGAAGACAAGTTGGAGGACTTTTGAGTGCTGACTCAGCTTCTTCCTTCTTCTTCATCTGCTCCATTTTCTGCAGTGTTGGTGGCACAGTGATTGGTCAGACAAAGTCACAATGCAGATGTAACGTGACTGAAGAATAATTAGGAATTGGTAGAAAAATAAAAACATACTGCGTGTTAGGTACATTGTAAAACTTAATTGGATAAGGTATCTGTGTAAGAACCCTTGATATTTGTCCATTTTGTGTCTTTGTGGCACATGGCACTGAAGTGTGCAGGGCCTGTTGTCATCTAAGGCTCTGAACTGAGATAAAGAAATAATAAACAACTGCAGAGCGAGGCCAGCGAGTCCCGCTTGTCTCATTCCTGGTTCCTGACCCTGGCACGGACTTTTCAGAGGGGATTCCTGGTAAAGGGAACCCCGGGTGTGGGAGGTAAATCCAACAGGGCCCCATCTTCGATTACAGGGCCCCATCTTCGATTACAGGGCCCCAGCTCTGCCTCAGGAGTCAGTGAAAGCTGTGATTTCTGTGTTCAGCACAGGCTGGAGCAGAAATGGATGTTTCCCAGCAAGCAGAGAGCTGTGAAATACCCTACTGAAAGGCAGCGCTGGGGATCTGCTCCCATCCGATCCACAGCAATTTCACAGTGGTGGAGGTTTTCACACCTAGCAGCAAAGAGTGATTTTGGGAGGCAAACAGCTGAAAGGGCAGAGGCACCTGGAAATGGAGGTGTCACCTCTGGCCACGAGTGCAGCTCCCTGATGTTGGGAGGCAGCGCCAGGCAGGCTCGGGATTTCCCAGTGGGGACCAGACTGTTACTCTGCCTTCACACCATCAAATGCACCCAGATCCACAATTCCCTGAGCTCTGGGAGAAAGTACAGAGGCAGCCACGGAAAACAGGCTTTGCTGCAGGGCTGTGAGAGCCACGGATCAGCTCTGTCCACAAAACCCACACAGCTCACACGGAGAGAGCGCTTTGGGGCCGCGACCAGGCTCTTCTGAGGAAAAAAATAAAAAGGAGAGGTCCTGGGAAATCAGTGCAGACCACAAAGATGATCTGAGGGCTGGGGCACCTCTCCCAGGAAAACAGGCTGAAAAAGCGGGGGTTGTTCAGGCTGGAAAGGGAGAACTTACTGTGACTTGGGACAAGGAATGGAGGGACAGGACACAGGGAATGGATCCCAGTGTCAGAGGGCAGGGATGGATGGGATATTGGGAAGGAATTGTTCCTGTGAGGGTGTGAGGCCCTGGCACAGGGTGCCCAGAGAAGCTGTGGCTGCCCCTGGATCCCTGGAAGTGTCCAAGGCCAGGCTGGACAGGGTTTGGATAACCTGGGACAGGGGTTGAGGAGGGATCTCGGTGTTTTCAATGTATTTTCTATCCCTGTGGTTCATTCATCCATCCAGGCTGTGAGTGGGCCTCAGTCAATCCAGTCCCTGGATTTTTCCTGCCAGATGGAAGGAAGAAGGAATTGTTTTTAAGACAATTGTTACTAAAACTTTAATCTTATAACATACATTCACAAATCTTTATAATAAATATTATATATTTATGTTTGTATTTATATTTGTATTTGTATTTCTAGCTATATCTATATCTATATCTATATCTAAGAAGCACAATGCAAATGAATGCAGATTTCAATTTGCATAAGACCTCTAGCTTTTTGGCCCACTGCCTTCATATAATCAAACTCATGCTCTGCACCTTAGTAAGATGAGATCCTCTGGAGAGTGGTAGTGTGGAACAGTATCAAAGGGTAGAAAATATTACAGTTGATNGGATGGATGGATGGATGGATGGATGGATGGATGGATGGACGGATGGCTACTGCACCCATGAAAATATATTTTTTTAAATTTTTGTTGTGAGATAGGATTAAAAAAGGAGTACAGTTACTTAAAGTATAGAAAAGAAACTTTATTAATTAATATCAAAAAGGAAGGAAAAATAGAAATCAGAATGAAACTTTAAAAGCATCCATTCTCCCCCCACTGACTGTTTACTTTCCCACTGATAAAATGAAAAGACAAAACCTAGGATTTTTAGTTAATTTATTTCTTGAACAATTATTTTTCTAAAACATTAAGGAAGAGCAGAGTTTCTTCTGCATTGTTATAGATCTTCTATAAGAATATTAGATTATTTGTGGCCATAAATTTTATAAATGGCTTGCCCGAGTATTTGCTATTGTGAAGAATTTTTTTTTATGGGACATTCTTCTCACAACTGCCCATGGGCTGTATTATCTTTTAGGGTATAGTTTAAGAATGCCTTTGCTTAGTTTAAAATAAAAATTAATATTAAAAAATTATTTTAAAATAAAAATAGGTTTAAAATAAAAATAAGTTTAAAATAAAACTAAGTTTAAAATAAAAATTAAAAACAAAAATTAGTTTAAAATAAAAATACATAAAAATGTACCTTGTGTCTCCTACAGCGACAGGGATGTCTCCTTGCACTGATCGCTCTGTGCCTAGGAAGTTGTGCTTTGCAGGGAAAGATCCTGATTCAGCAAAATATTACACCTAAAATTAACCTGTGATCCTTGAAACAAGTGGCACTGGGAGCTGGTCTGAATATTCTGCTCCACAGCCACGTCTCAGGATCGAGACACGATAAGAGGTAAGGATTTCAATGATTTGTTTAATCAAGAAGTGATAAAAGAGCTGCTGACAAGGAGGTGGAAGCAGTGGCGTACGTGATATCCTGGAAGCACTCGTGAGCAATCCAAGGTTGTTGGAGTCCCTGTGAGAAACTTGGAGCAGGGAACGGGGTGTGGGCTTGTCCCTGGAGTGTCACAACACTCCCCCAGCTCCTGGAAAAGGCAATTTGCTGCCTCTCGCCCTGCTGGCCCCAGCACCTTGCACCAAACCCTCCTGGCAGCCGGGAGCTGCAGCCACACCGAGGAGGGAAACTTGCTCAGGGGAGTGGAACCGGCGGCTTCTCCCCGGAATGTTAATTAATGAACGTCCTCCTGGAGTGCTGCATCCTCCTGCACCTTGTGACTGGAAAGAGCAATGAGTGCCATTCTCACCTGGAGATTTCCTGGGGGGATTTCTCATCTGGATCCTAGGCAGGATCAGCAGGATCGTAGAATCACGGAATGGCTCGGCTCGGAATGGGTTTAAAGCTTGCCCAGTCTGACCCCTGCCATGAACTGGGACACCTCCCACTGTCCCAGGCTGCTCCCCGCCCTGTCCAGCCTGGCCTTGGACACTGCCAGGGATCCAGGGGCAGCCACAGCTTCTCTGGACACCCTGAGCCAGGGCCTCACACCCTCACAGTGAACAATTCCTTCCTGATCTCTAAACTAAAGCTCTCCTAATTTAAAACCATTCCCTCTGCCCTTCCCAGGACTGTTCATCATGTGCAGGGCTATGAATTAAGTCTCTCTTTATTGAGTCATAGAATCATGGAATATTTTCTGTTTGGGAGGACCTTAAAGAACCTCCAGTTCCACCCCTTTGCCGTGGGCAGGGACACCTTCCCCTAAATCAGGTCTCTGAGATCCTTACCCAGCCTGGCATTGAACATTTCCAGGTTAGGGAGTCCACAGCAACAAGGCAGGGATGGGAATGTCTCAGAGGAATGGGAATTCTTTCCTCTCTTAAGGTGAAGCATTACAGGTGCTGCAGAGTGATCAGTCAAGCCTGCACAACAAGGAAGGACAATTAAGAACATTTTGGGTCAAGGTAGGTCTCATTCAACAGGCCCAGCTTTGCAGCCTTTACCTGGACAGTTGCCCCACTGAAAGTACAGTGATCTGTAAGATGTAGATCAAGAGTTATTGTTTGCTGCTGTTTCAGCTTCTTTTTTCTTTTTTCTTTTTTCTTTTTTTGAATCTTCTTTCCATTCTGCCCTAAAAATGCCAGAGCTTGTTATCCTCTCTGAGACTCAACCTGAGCATTTGTGCCGCAGACTCCCTCGTGCCCCTTCTGATCAGCCTAACAGCAGAGAGCTGAGCTGCTCACGCTTCTCTTTGAAGAGCCCTTGCTGTCCTCCAGCTCTGCTGGACCTGCAGGGGATTCCCTCTGTCCTGCCCTGCCCCGAGCAGAGCAGCAGGTGGATTTCTCTGCTTCTGGCTGGGTTTCCCACGGGAGATGCCACAAGGAGCAGTTTGTGACGCTTCCCAAAGACCAAACTCACCATTCCTGGCTCTCTGGCAACCTGTGAAGCAAGACTCGAAGTGTCACCAAATCAAAGGAACTATCTCTGAACCGGTTCTTCTCACTCTGTCTGGTCTGGGTTGCCCTTGCCTAATTCCACCTCTCTAAAAGTTAAATTTCTGTGCAGTCAGCAGAAAAACAATGGGCACCTCCAGAGCACGGCTCCTCCTGTCCCAAAATACACGCCCAAAACAAGGAGGGGAATTGCCTTCCTGTTGTGCTGGCATCCTTTCCAAATCCTCCAGAGCAACTCTGAAGGATCAGCTTGGACGAGGAAGATGTCCAACTTCTGGATGGCTAAAACAAGGCGAGCTGAAATCCCACGCCTGGCTCCGTGTTCAGGAACCTCACAGGGAAGAACAATCCTTCCACTGCTTTATTAAGCAATCTTCAAGCTTATTTCCCTCTTCCTTCCAGTCTCTTTAAATGCCACTGAAGTTGCTGTCAGCACAAATCAGAGTCAGCAGAACTGCCTTTCAAAGCAAAACTCCAAACTGAGAGGAAAAGACGTCGCTGGGCAGCAAACCCCGACGGGTTGTGCACCGCAGGGACAGGAGCACGGGGCTGCTCCAGCCTCTCCTCACCTGCGGACAAAACTGCTCCTGTGCATCCTCTGAGGGAGCACGGTGCTCCAGGAACACTACTGCTTCAAATTTTTGCACTTTGGGGGGACTTTCTTTACAAAACAGGTTGTTAAAAATTGGGACAGGCTGCCAGCGAGATGGTAGAATCACCATCCCTGGAGGTGTTCAAGGAACAGCTGGAATTGGCACTGAATGCTCTGGTTTAGTTGAAAAACTGGTCCAAGTTTGGACTTGATGCCCTTTGAAGACTTTTCCAACCTGTATGACCGCAAAAAATCAAGGATTCTCCTCACATTTTCTCCCCACTGTTGGCCATTAGCAAGGTCCTGTAAGAAAAGTAAAGGAAAACAGTTATCTATCTTTAACAATTCCACTTTCCACTCGTTTTCACCCCACAGGACTCCTTGAGCCATCTGCCTCAAACAGGCTTTTCTTCCTGGTGCACATTCTGGAGCAGAGCAGCAGTTGTTTCCTATTCCCAGTCCCCGAGCCCTCCAGGATTTTGCAGGCTGTGCAGTGTCCGGGGTCCCTCTGGAGGGGTTTGTCACTGTCCAGCCTCGGCAGCCGCGTGTCCCCGAGGTCCCCACGCCCCAGCAGTTCTCAGGCAGTTTCTTTCTGAGCTCTGGCATGAGTGGGGACCAGCGGGTGCTCCCCAGTGGTGGCTGATCAGCTGGAAAATGGAGATTTGCTCCAGGAGTTATGTGCACCTGCCCCCAGGTGATGCTGCAGGAGGTGTTGGAGTCCCGAGCGAGCGCAGGCTGGACAGTGAGATTTGGGAATGGTGATTTCTACAGAACCTGGGAGAAGTGAAGCAGAAAAGAGCTGAAGGAATAAAGGGTTTTTTAATGTTTTTCTGGTTTCTTGAGGAAACAAGGCTGGGGAGATCACACCCTCAGAATGCCCATCCCTAATTTTCTGTGTCTTTATCATTCCTGTCTGCTCCAACAACTCCTTCATCCCTCCAACAGCTTCTGCTAGACCCCAAGGAGACAAAAAACATCAATATTTTCTCCCAGGTGAAGCTGCAGATGACAGGCACAGCTCCCAAAGAAGGGAAATCCTAAAGCCACTCCTTGTTCAAAGATTGTTGGTTTCACTTCATTTGGGGATGGGCTTTGAGGAGGAGGCTTTGAGCAAACTCCTCTAGAGGAAGGTGTCCCTGCTCATGGAATGAGATGATGTTTTAAGGTCCCTTCCAACCATTCTGTGATTTATAATTTGTTTGGATTCTTTTTTTTTTCCCAATGAGTGATTTTGTTTGATTAGAAACAAACTTCATCCCCAATATGCATCTGTACATTTTAGTTATTATATAATATCGCTCTGCTCATGAGTTCTGTGTAATGAACCTTATGACATTCCCAAATTATTTGCCGTGTGCTGCTTAACTGCCCCTCTTCACCAGGGAAAGAGGACTTGGGAAAGGGTGAGAG
Source organism: Bombycilla garrulus (assembly GCA_013400315.1). Classification (NCBI taxonomy): domain Eukaryota; kingdom Metazoa; phylum Chordata; class Aves; order Passeriformes; family Bombycillidae; genus Bombycilla; species Bombycilla garrulus. Next base: position 12,720 of record VXBU01009654.1, on the reverse strand, counting down.
GATTCAAAGGACACATTCATACCTGAAAAAAGCTATTTGAAAATAAGTTTCAATGGCTATTCAGGTTTCTGAGCAGAAAACTCACTCTATAAATGCCACAGTTGAACACAATGAAATTGAAATTCATTTTCAATGTCAAAGAAACCTTTCTGTAAATCCTGCTGTGCACTCAAAGGTACCAGTGCCAGGTGTCAGGGTAGCAGGGATGCTCAGATGGTTTTCCAGATGTCACCTATCAAGAACAGTCCTGGGAGGAGGATTTGGGGGTGCCGGTGAGAGGCTGGACATGCCCTGGCCCTGAAAGCCCCATATCCTGGGCTGATCCCACTGCGTGGGCAGCAGGGGAGGGGGGATTCTGCCCCTCTGCCCCGCTCAGGTGAGACCCCACCTGGGTTCATAGCACAGGAAGGATATGGGCTGGAGTGAGTCCAGAAGAGGCACCAAAATAACCAGAGGATGGAGCACCTCTTCTGAGGGGAAAGGCTGAGGGAGTAAGGATTGTACAGCCTGGGAGAGAGAAGGATTTGGGGTGACAGCATTGTGGCCTTGCAGTGGCTGAAAGGAGCCAACAGGAAAGCTGGAGAAACGGCATTTACAAGGGCTGGAGGGACAGGACAAGGTTTCAACCTGAAGAGAACAGGGTTGGGTGGGAGATTGGGAAGGAATTGTTCCCTGTGAGGGTGGGGAGGCCCTGGCACAGGGTGCCCAGAGAAGCTGAGGCTGCTCCATCCCTGAAGTGTCCAAGGCCGGGTTGGACGGGGCTTGGAGTAATCTGGGACAGTGGGAGGTGTCCCTGCAGGGGACAGGGGTGGCAATGAAGTGGTTTGTAGGTCCCTTCCAACCCAACCCATTCCATTATTGTATGACTCTATGAACTCATGTGTTATCATGAACAACCCATGAAATAACTTTGCTGTCCTTGGCAGGACGGTCCAGTTTGGTCTTTTCTGCTTTACCCTAAATTTAGAGTAGGTTTGTTTTTTTTTTCTCTCTTAAGCTCAACAACAGGTGCTTCTCTCCAGAGCACAAAACAAAGTCCACTTTCTTTCCTGGAGCAGAATTTCCCTCCCCACAGGCACTTCAGGAGCAGCTCTGTCAAGCCAGCCACCAACTCTGCTTGGCAAAGGTAAATCTCCCCCACCTGTGCTGTCTGAGGGTGGCCTGACAAATCCATTGACGTGACATAAGGAAAGATTTAGGAGAGGTTTGGGAGCATAATAAATGAATCCCCCATCGAGCCGACTCTACGTTCCTTGGATCTAGCAAGCAATCACAATAAGCCCTTTGGATTACTTGAGACAAATGCCTGTCTGCACCACAAATCACCGCAGATTGCTTATGACAGCCAAACGAGACGTCCTTTCAGAACATCACCAGCAACTCTCAACAGCTCTGGAGCAGATTTTTACAGCAGGAGTTAAGAAACTTTAAAAAACCACATCACCTCTTTTGGGTCTTCTTTCATGGGATAAGGACAAGTGACTTCTAACCTGCTCTTCCAGGGCAGTTTGGCCGAATTGTTTGCTACACGGCATTAGAGCTTTCGTGTTGTCTTTGACATTCCAGGTTACTAAAGGATTATATCCATAGACTGTGGTAATCCCTGAATGTTTAGAAAACACACACACGGCTCTCCAAACACCAGACATCTGCCCCATGGTGCTGCACATCTGCCATTCCCATGGATTTCTGAACAATTCCCTTTGATGAGCAGGTTTATTCCGATGGAAATCGGCAAACGAGAGCAGCCCCCGCTCCCTCTCCACGGCTCTGCCGAGGCTGCAGTTTCGCAGCTTTACATTTTTATCCAAGACAAAACATGCAGTCAGGCCCTTTGGACATCACACCAACACACATAAATGTTGAAAGATAAATAGGTTGTATGCACACGCACACACATGAACTCGCCGAAACCTCCTTGGCTAAAAAATCTGCTTCTGAAACGAATACGTATTTTTTAAATTAACATTTTTTAGAGACACTAACTGCATCTTGAGAGCAGAGAACACATTATTTTGTAGGCGTTTTCGGCAGCACAATACCAACCCCTATTTTTAACTATTGACTAATTACCAGTAGATCTTAATTACATGGTGTGTGGAGGCACTAATAAGTTTACAAATCTGCCAACAACACTAAACACATATGTCTTTGCAAGCATTAGCCTCTCTCTCTTATTTTTTAAAACCTTTTCTCTCTTTCCCTCCTCCAATTTGGCAGCAGAAGATCCTGGGAAAGGCTGTAATTGTGGCTGATTAGAAGGCAAGCATCTAAACACCCATTCTTGTGGAGAAAAGGATGGCTCAAAGCACGAGGAGGAATGAAAAGAGAAGCCAGCAGAGCCTGCAGAATTTGGATTTTCAGCAGGGTGAGAGAAGGGCTATCTTTGGAGGTGTTAGCTTTTGTTTTCTCTGCAAGATTCATGGATCCATGTGCAGGTTTATTGATTAATTTATTATTTTTATTTATTTTTTTTTTTAGGAAACAGTGGCTTGGAGCAACCTGGTCCACGGAAGGTGTTCCTGCCCACAGCAGGGGATTGGAATGAGATGATCTTCAAGGTCCTCTCCAACCAAACCATTCTGTGATTCTATGATACAGTCTCTGAGAAGAAGGATGGTATTGTTTTATGCATTTAGGTTTAATATTCTTAATGCAAAAAGCAGCTCAGCAGGAACTGCCCCTGTGTTCTGCTTTGCTGGGTTATGGCACAGTGCAGCCAGACCCATTCCAAGGAGATTTGCTGACAGGGTTTTCTCCTCTTGTTCGAGAATTTTGACAAAGTTTTTGCATTCTCAGCTCCTCGGAGATGTTTTACACCACAGCTGGACCCTGACACCTACCAAAATACCTTTCAGACCCAGACCCCACAAAGCTGCCCAAGAGATGATAATTTGTGGAAGGTTTGATGCTGCTCTAGAATCTCTGTAGAGGTTATTAATAATATCAAAGTGCTATTATAAAAAATAAATTATAGTGGAATTGTACGGGCTGGTTTTTAAAATAAATAATTCCCATAATTTGACAAGAAGGAAAATTAATCTTCTCTTTCCAAGTGCAAGAGTGACCAAAGGGTGAAGAATGTTCATATTCTTGGAATAAACACTGGGGACACTTCTGGTCTGTGTCCACGCTGCTGCTGATCTCCTGAATGATTTGCCATGGAATCACTGGATAAACTTGAGAGTTTTATGACTCCATAAATGAGAGCAGGTGTCTCCTCTGCACGTTCATATTTCTAAATGCAGGAGGGTATTTCTGTCTGGGATGATTCAGTGTTTATATTTACACGGTGGAGGAGAGGAGATTATTGTCATTTGCATTGATGAAGGAGGTAGTTGTCACCTTCCAGTTTCTCCATGTTGAATCTTTGTTAGCAAATAACACGTCTTGAGTAAAACGAGAGCAGGAGATAATTTAAATGGGCGCCACACTTAGCCCTAGCAATGAAATTACAAAAGTGAATCAACACGAAAGCAGAATCTTATTTTTTTTTTTCTTCCTCAACAATTTAGGTAATTATGGACAAGGCAGGCATCAGTTTTCCCTGCAAAGAAACTGAACCAGTTACTCTGGTGTCTTAGGGCAAAGCTTCAGTTCCTTAATTAACAGATTCAGAAATATTGTGTGCGCTGGCAGATGGAAGAAATTATAAGAGCACTTGGCAAAGCTGGAAATGCTGGTGATTGCACATATCAGAAAGCACAGAGTGTGCCTGAACCAGGACTTCAGGATAGCCAGATTTAATTCTGAGATGTTGTCTGAAACAGCCACGTGATAATTTTTGCCATAGAGATGAGAGACTTCCAGCGTCCATTTCAAGCTGGGCAAATCTCATCCGTCCCCTGAGTGATTAAATGACCTGGGCAAAGCCAAATTAATTAAAAGCATTTAAAAATAGCAAAGGGGAATTGGTGATGCTTTTAATACGGTGGGAGAATAAAATAAAGAAAGAGAGTGTTTGTTATCCTAGAAAAAAAGAGTTTTGCATCATTATGGAATAAACAGTGTTCATGCCCCATCTTACACTTAATGCCAAGTGGCAAAGGCAGGTGAATGGATCTCCCAAAAACAAGTAAAAATTCTGTGTTGTTCCCTGAAACTGGAGCCTGTTCCTGCCAAGAGAAGCTGCTCCAGGAGAGGAGAAAGTCATGGGATGGGAAGATCCCTGGCAAGGGACTGGAATGAGATGGTTTTTAAGGTCCCTCCCAAACAAACCCTTCTGAGACTCTACATTCCCACTCAGGAGCAAAAGGACAGAAGGAGGCTGAAGTGGAGCCAGGAGAAGAAGATGTGCAGAGGGCAAAAGGACACAAAAATCAGAATCACGTGTGGTGCGCGGGGAGAAGAGAAGGGCTGCAGAGGTGTCACCAACACACAATTAAAGAACACACAGAGATGGAAGAAACCCACAGGGTTCATCAAAATCCAACTCCTGGCCCGCACAGGACAACTCCAAGGTTCATGCCATAAACATCAGGAATAAAATGGAAATGGAAATTCTGTCCTCAGGATGAAAAAGGAGAGAAAAGCAAGGACACCTGGGGCGGAAAAAGCACGAGGAAAATGGGCCAGAGAGGAGGAGAAGATCAGCAGGGACTCAGGGGAAGGCGATTTCTCTGCAGTACTTTGGCTAGAGGAAGGATCAAGAAGAGAAGTAAAGACACCAAGGTGTAGCAGCCCACACTGGAAAGAGGCAAAGCTTGGGCTGATGTTTCAGGCACAGGGAGATGGAAGAAGCTGCAGTCACCAGTCACCAGTCACCAGTCACCTTTTCCTTGACTTTTTTTCCAGGGGCAAACCCAGGTATGTTTGGATTTGTGCACCATCCTGTCTAAATCTGTTTCGATATAAAAGGTCATGTGTTTAATTAACAATTCTGTAGTTAAATACAAGAAAATATTCTATTACACTCAGAGGTTCGGGGGAGGTTCACAGCACCACGAGACCCCACTTGAGGTGCTGCTTCCAGCTCTGGGGCCTCCAGCACAAGGACAGGACCTGTTGGACAGAGTGCAGAGGATGCTGTGGAGATGCTCTGAGGGTTCCTTCTGCTCTGGAGCCAGGCTGGGAGAGCTGGGGGTGCTCACCTGGAGAGGAGAAGGATCCAGGGAGAGCTCAGAGCCCCTTGCAGAGCCTAAAGGGGCTCCAGGAGAGCTGGAGAGGGACTGGGGACAAGGGATGGAGGGACAGGACACAGGGAATGGCTTCCCAGTGCCAGAGGGCAGGGATGGATGGGATATTGGGAAGGAATTGTTCCCTGTGAGGCCCTGGCACAGGGTGCCCAGAGAAGCTGTGGCTGCCCAGGGCCAGGCTGGACAGGGCTGGGAGCAGCCTGGGACAGTGGGAGGTGTCCCTGACCATGGCAGGGGTGGAAGGGGATGAACCTTTAGTTCCCTTCCAGCCCAAACCATTCTGTGATTCAATGATCATCAGTTCTATAAAAACAAGCATCAGGGACTGTGGGAAGGGGAATCATTTGACAGGGATTATACCTTACCTTAGCCAAGGTGTGAAATCCAGCTCCACTTCCTCCCACGGTCCATGGCTCCACATCAGCTTTTCTAGTGAGCCAGAAGAACAGAAAATCTGGATGTTACCCACACCTCCATTGGCACAGGGGCCAACCTTCACCCTGCTTGCAAGGGGAGGCATTGCCTGATAAGTTTATTTTTCACTGAGCTCTGAAGAGCAGCGTGGCACAGTGACAACAGCAGCAGCTACTCGATGAGATACATCCCTGCCCTTCAGAGCCAATTAAATCACTGGAATCCCATGGGGGGAAGTAGGAAATGCTGGGTAGTCACTTTTCCTAAATCCCAGCTTGGAAAAGCACCGAGCAAGTCCATCAAACTGGAGGCCTGAGCTGTTGATGCTTTTCAAGGGGAGAAACACAGTTCCCTGCTCTGCTCACCACCTGCCTCGGCTGCTGAAGTCACGTTGCTCCTTCCTACAAGTTCCTCGAGGAGCAGGACTGAGGGATATTGTAGGAATTCAGCACACAGGAAAATCTCCTGTGCCTGTCCTGAATGGTTTTATTTCTCAGGAGAGCACAGCTTTTAGTCTTTGGCCATGGAAAAAGCTTCCAGGACTTTGTGAGAAGTTGAGTTTTTGTAAATATATAAAGTAGATGCTATTGTAGTTTATCACAGGGTGAAAAAGTAGATTTTGGGTTTTGGTATGGAAGGTAGATGAAAGACAAGATGGAGGATTTTTGAATGTTGACTCAGCTTCTTCCTTCTTCATCTGCTCCATTTTCTGCAGTGTTGGTGGCACAGTGATTGGTCAGACAAAGTCACAATGCAGATGTAACGTGACTGAAGAATAATTAGGAATTGGTAGAAAAATAAAAACATACTAAGTGTTAGGTACGTTGTAAACTTAATTGGATCTTAAAGGTATCTGTAAAAATCCTTGGAATCGTCCATTTTGTGTCTTTGTGGCACATGTCACTGAAGTGTGCAGGGCCTGTTGTCACCTGAGGATCTGAATTGTGATAAAGAAATAATAAATAACTGCAGAGCGAGGCCAGCGAGTCCCGCTTGTCTCATTCCTGGTTCCTGACCCTGGCACAGACTTTCCACAGGGGATTCCTGGTAAGGGAACCCCGGGTGTGGGAGGTAAATCCCACAGATTATCCCATTTGGTTTAATGGGAAAGCTGCAAGCACTTCCCGAAAAGTCAGGCGGGATGGAAATCCTGGAGTCAGGCGGGATGGAAATCCTGGAGTCCCCTCTCCTGGCCAACCCCACTCCCCAGGTGGCCCCAGGACCACATCCAGTGTCACTGGTTCAGCTGATGGCATGGAAATGGTGTCCCACAAAAGATTTTGGGGGAAGCAGAGAGAGCCAACAGGTTCCTTTTGATGCACAGTGATAAACGAAAACAGCTGCAGCTCTCAGGAGATTAAAGGGAGCCTGAGGAGAGCTGAATAAACCCTGTCACTGCAGGTGAGATCTAGATAACAGGAACGATGAGGTTCCTAATGCACACGTCTCGAGACCATACTAATTCTTAAATTTGTTAGGAGGTGTAAAGTGATTTAAATGCAACATTTCTGTCCAACAGACACAAGTTTGGGTTCATATAATTTCATATTTAGCGGGGAATTTGTATCCAAGTTTTATCACGTGACATTTGAGGACCTGAACATGTTTCAGAGATTTGTAAGGAAGTGAAGCACCTGGTCTAGCTGTGAGAACAAACCACGTTCAGTTGTTTCAAGTCCAGGCTGGATGAGGCTCTGAACAACCTGGTCTAGGGGGGGATTCCCAGCCCATGGCAGGGAAAAGATCAAGATGGTATTTAAGGTCCCTTCCTACCCAAAAATTCAGTGATTCCATGACTTTATGAACACTACTGGCAGTCTCTGATATCGCTTACCAGTCAATTGCATGGCTAAAATGTAAACTCAAAAATTAATCCCACATATAAAAGAGAAGGGATGGAATGGGAAAGGTTCACCAGACATTCCTCACGCTGTCCTAGAGACAGTTCTTATGAAGGCTGTGAACTGGGTTTTCAGTGGAGAACATTTGGGACCTGCTGCACCTCTCCTAGAGAGCCCAGGTTCACAAAGTGGTGGGTGAGAGCTGGAGACACCCCAAAAAGTGCCCATGGCCTGGGCTGATCCCACAGCGTGGGCAGCAGGGGAGGGGGGGATTCTGCCCTGCTCAGGTGAGAGCCCACCTGCAGAGCTGCCCCAAACCTGGGGACAACAGCAGAGGAACGTGGAGCTGCTGGAGAGAGACCAGAGGAGACACCAGAGATGGGGCTGGAGCCCCTCTGGAGCCAGGCTGGGAGAGCTGGGGGTGCTCACCTGGAGAGGAGAAGGATCCAGGGAGAGCTTATTTCAGCCTTTTAGTACTTGAAGGGGGTCTGTGAGACAGATGGGGACAAAATGGACAGGGAGTGATGGTTTTAAACTGAAGGAGGGTCAGTTTAGATTACAAGAAATACGTAAATTGTTTAGATACAAGAAACTTGTCTTTTACAGTGAGGGTGGTGAGGCCCTGGCACAGGGTGCCCAGAGAAGCTGTGGCTGCCCCTGGATCCCTGGCAGTGTCCAAATCCAGGCTGGACAGGGCTTGGAGCAGCCTGGGACAGTGGGAGGTGTCCCTGACCAAGGCAGAGCACAGGAACAGAATGAGCTTTAAGAAATCACTTCCAGCCCAAACCATTCCAAGATTCCACGATTCTATGACAGCGCTGCCAGAGGGAGACAAGTAGCAAAAGCAGAATCCTGTTGATCCTCCCCTGCTATACACACGTAGCATTCAAAGAAGTCAATAGAAATTAACAAAATTAATCAACAGAAGGACTGACCTAAGCGAGTCTTCTAAGTCAAACTCACACAATAACTATTAAGTTTACCAACAGATCCAGCTTTTGATCCAGAGGGGACACGAACACCGTGGTGACGGAAGCTGGAGCTTTTTCTGCCTCATGCATGAATAACAAAGCCACCTGCTATATTCCAGCAGTGGATGCTTTATTGTTAGTGATGATGCATGAGGCAGAAATAATGCAGTTTGATTTTTAGAGACAATACCAAGTTGAGCTTGCGAGGCTGTCAGCCCACACTCGTTCGACTTGGGAACTGAGCAAACAACATGGAAGTAATTGATGGAAACTAATGACACAATAAGATGTCATTTTTTTCTGACCTACTTTGCTTAAAGTAAATCCCCATTAATTGTAATTATCGGTACTCCATGTACACCAAACAGTCAGCTGGATCCACCCCCCAGTTATTTAAATGAGGTAGCTCCAGATTTACACAACTCTGATTCTGGCTTACATACCTCTCTATATTTAGTGTTTGTTCCCCTGATCTGAATAAATGCCTGGAAGATGGAAGACCACACAGCTCAATTAGGGTATTGATCAGGATGAGAAAAGACTTCAGCCAAAGCAGCACAAGGAGGTTGTGATCCCATGGAGCACCAAACTCGCCTCCCCTTCCCAGTGCCTCCCTGGTGCTCCTGGAGACCTGCAGGAACACAAAACACAGATCAGCTCCGAGTGGTGTGAGGGAAAAACCCTGGCTAAACATGTTTGATTAATCCTTGCAGATCTCGGGGTCACCCAGAGTTTACCCAGAGCTCCGGACACAAGCGCCTCCAGCGTGATGGAAGCGTGGGATGCTGCTGAGCGCCGAGAAAAGCTTCCTCCTCTCAAAAATATGAGTTGAGAGATCTCAACATGGGTGTGATTGACACTCACAACTTCCAAAAAATCCCTAAAAATACAGAGGGCTGGCTAATAAAAGAAACAGGCTCTGAGTAATGGCTTCTGGCTCTCTGTGAGGGCCAGGACTACAAGAGAATGGGAGCTCCTGTAGACTGAAGGAACAAAGCATCACCCCCACGTCCTTGGACAAAGCAACCCCACAGCAGCTGCTGTGGGAAACGGGGAAATCAGGGGTTTGTGGGGAGACTGGGACATGGGTACATCTCTGCTGTGTGCTCAGTGAGGGAGCAGGAGCCGGAGAACATCATGGGATAATCAGGAATTAAGATGTAAGCGGTGGAGATATCACTTCTGGCCACCCACGGAGTCATGTAGCCGTGACTCATCCCCTGGTGCAGGAAGGAACGTAGAGTACCGCGCATCAAAACGGACAGGATCTTTCCAAGGAGGGATGATCTGGCATGGAAGACCTTTAAAGGGCTTTCATCCCAGCTGTTTATCCCTCCTCACTGGCATGCCTTCTCCTTGATAAAATCAGGAAGTTATTTGTTAAGCGAGTTACTTTTTTATTCCAGTCTCCGATACTCCTACTGGAAAGATCTTCCGATTTCCAGGCTAAAAATATTCACGGCCAGTTCCTACTCATTTACTTTTCCACCGTTGCCCTTCAGTGTCCCAACGCCTTTCCCTCCGCTCGCATTTATTTTCCAGGATGTATTTATAGGCAGGAAAACATATTCCTTCTCCAGCCTCATTTTTTAGCTGAACTAAACAAGCCAAATTCTTTCAGCCCGCAGGAGAAAAGACAGATTGTCCTGGGCTCTGATCAACACCCAGCTCTTCCCTGCAGCTGGAATTCACCTTTCCTGGGCACAGGTGGCCACAGCTGCAGCGAGGAGTTCGGGGGCAGTGCCAGCAGGGTGTTGTCACCGTGTCATCCCCTGCCCGAGCAGCTGCTCCTCTCACTCCTCGTGCCAATGCTGAAATCCTCAACTGCTGCCTTCTCCCACCCGAATGTCTCATCAAACAAGTTTGGGTTGGTTTTTGTATCAAAACAGATGACTCGTCTGCCCCCTTACTGGTTCACCTACACTTCTGTATAAGTAATAAGAACAAATAGTTTGTTTACTTCTCAGTTGTTCTGGGGTTTTGGGAGTTTTTTTTATCCTTTTAATCATATGTAGCAAATCTGCTACAGAGAAAAGTTTGAGGGAATGAGGGATGCTTCCATTTATATCTCCTTGTACTGCAAATCAGAAGTCGAAGCTTAATCTGGGTGCTTCTCACCCAAAAATATGGGTCCCAGAGTCCTTATTTCTCACTGCTGTGAGAATTAACATCCATATTTAGGTTTGAAAGTATCCATCAGGAGAGGGAGTTGATGTTTTATATAGATTTATACATGCCTTATGCACATGAAGTAATTTTGGTCGAGGGCTGGTTTTGCTCTTATTTATTTCCATATTCTTGTAATAGCTGAAGTTGGCAGAAAATAAGGGAGTATCTTCAACATTTGAATGTGTTATGGTGGGGATCTGTGGGATCCTGTTGTGTCTGATCCCACCATACAATGTTAAAAATAACACATTTTTCTCCCTTTGGAGAATGCTGTGCCAGAGTTTCATTCCAAGTGAAATTTGTCCACATCCAGGTGTTCATCAGGTGCATCCATGTGGATCCTGAAGAAAGCTTTTCTTTGTGCTCCCTTTCTTCTGTTTCTCTGCTACAGGAGGATCCAACCACTTCAAAACCAGCAGCATTTTTTTTTCAGACTTCACAAAACTTTTCAGCTCTTTTGACATCACCCAGAAACACTAAATACAGTCTTTGCAGACAGCCTGTTTAATATATGAAAGTCCTCCCACTTTTTTGAGATTAAATTAATTTTTTCCTCCCTGAAAAAGCATTTTATCTGCACTTTTCTACTTTCTTGGAGTTGTTTCTTTTCTCTCCACGTTGAAATTTAGACTCTGCAAAGCAACAACTTTTGCAGCCAGTTCTGGAGTCCTGACACTTTCAGCCCGGATGTTTTGATACAGTTTAAAGGAAAAAAAAAAAGGGAAAAAGGATAGAATTCAGAATCTCACAGAAAGAGGCAGAAGCAGCTGCTGGAGAAGCAGCGTCTGGAAGGAGTATTCTTATTGAATGATGGGGGAATAAAAAGCACATGGAAAAGAGGAGAGATTGTAACCTACAGAGGACAGCACAAGACAGCTCAGAAAAGACGGATCTGATGAATGAACAGATGTGAAACGTAGAACTGGGGGAAAGGACCTGGAATTTGGGTTTCCCAGCCTGCCAGTGGGTCCTTCGGTGAAACAGCTGCCTGGGGTGCAGCTCAGCTCCAGGCAGATCCCAAAAACAGAGCTGGGAGCTGCTTCCTCAGCCTGCCAGGGGTTTCTCCAGCACGGAGCTGAGCCCTTGGAGAGTCTGCCTGACTCTGTAAGAGCAGGGTGGGAAATGCAGCGTCCCCCAAAGTGGGTAAGGGAATGACAAAGAGCACAGGAGGGGATGGAGGATCCCTGTGTTAGAAGGAGAAGGACAGGAAGACAGCGAGGTGGGGATTTGAGAAGGCAATCAGGTGGGGTGCCAAGGTGTGCTTGGAGAGAACTGTTATCGACAGAAAATTAATCCCAGAAAGATTTGGGTTGGAAGAGACCTTAAAACTCACCCAGTGCCACCCACTGCCATGGGCAGGAGCACCTTCCACTATCCCAGGTTGTTCCAAGCCCCACTGAACCTGGCTTTGAACATTTCCAGGGATGGGAAACAGCTCCACCACCCTCTGAGTACAGGAGAGGGACCTGTGGGATGGGGTGGGACAGGAGCCCCCCTTCCCCAGCACAACCATGGGAAGGGAAAAAGCAAAAAGAAACCCAGAGGAGGTCCCGGGTCTGGCAGGGACCTGGGAGCTGCTGGAGGTGGGAAAGTGGAAAGCAGCCTGGCTGAGGATGAGCTGAGTGGTGATCCTGGGATCTGGGGTTGAGCAGGTGACAGGGACAGCGCAGCTGACACCAGACAGGGGAGCGGATTTGGGAGCAGGATGGGGTCAGCACGAGGGATCCAGCTGAGGCTGGCCTGGGGAGTGTGATGTCAGCACTTGGGCCTTGGGGGAAGAAGCACAGTGGAACTTTTTGAGTGTCCAGAGGAGAGCCAGGAAGAGAATGAAAAGGTCTCGGGGGCCATGAGGAGCAAATGGTGTCATTGGATTTGTTCAGCTGGAGGAGATGGAGGTCAGACCTCACCGGGGGCTGCAGCTCCTCACAAGGGGCAGCTCCCATCTCTGCTCCCAGTGACAGGGACAGGACCCAGGGAACGGCTGGAGCTGTGTCAGGAAGATTTAGGAAAGGTTCTTCCCCCAGGGGTGATCGAGCACCTACCAGGCTCCCCAGGGAATGGGCACAGCCCCAAGGCTGCAGAGCTCCAGGAGAGTTTGGACAACGCTCTGAGGCACAGGATGGGATTGTTGGAGTGTCCTGTGCAAGATCAGGGGTTGCACTTGTGTGTCCCTTCCAAATCAGAATATCC
>VXBU01009653.1:18851-34993 GCA_013400315.1 Bombycilla garrulus | reverse complement strand
TAAATATTATTTTATAAGAAATAAACATATATATTTTAAGGGAGATTAAATTAATACATTTGGACAATCAAGTCTATATGCTTAGATATTTTTATTATAAATTAATATTTCTATCAGTCTGTGTTCACACACAGATATATAATGAGTTTAGTTTGAGCATTTCCCAGAAATTGTGTTCAATAATACAATTTTTCTGTAGTTTGTTACTTCTTACTTAGTTATATCTTTTCATAATGTTTTGAAAGTGAAGTCAAAATAACAGTGATGATGCATAAGGAAAATTCCATTGAACCACAGATCAAGTTGTTGTCAAGAATATGTGTTTATTTACATTTTTTTAACAAAAGGGGGGTTTTGTTGAGTATTAAATAGATTATATTCTTGTATATTTGTTTGCTTTGTTTTATGCTTCCATTGCTTTCATTTCAGAATGAATATGATAAACAAAGACTGTTGCTTAGCAACTTCAAATATTTCCTTTTAAAATTCAAAGCTCATATTTTGCATTGTAATGTTAGTTTATACTGTGTGATGAGCTACTGGAAAATAATTAACTTTGCTTCCTTCTTGGACTAATTTCTCAAAAATTTATTTTATCTATTATTTGTCTAGGGAGAAGGAATTTTTCTAAATTACATTCATCTATAGAAATTTTGTTTAAAAGGCAATCTATTAGCCTACATTCGGAAGAATTATTTTTTCAGTAATTACCATTTAAGTAGAATTTATTTTTCTAGGTGTGTATAGAACAATCTCAAATGAGTAGACTTCTATAGTTCAAATGTAGCCCAAGTAGAGTGATTCTAGTTTTTATCTCTCTAATAAGTACCCAGTGATGCCACCTCTTCATGTTGTATAGTTACACTTTGAAATTCTTGCATTTTGTGTGTGAAACAACAGGCTAGTCTTTTATTTATTTATCAGTTCAGTGATATAGAAGTAAGAAGTCATTCATTTTCTTCTAGTAGAAGAAGGCGTCCCAACAGTGCTTGACTTCTAATAAAATCAAACTGTTGTTAGTGACTACTAGAATTATGTGGCTATCAACACAAATAGGGTTGTGTGGTTATTATTTTGACCACCTATCTTATTTGAAAGTTTATATTTTTCTCTTCAATATACTGTGAAATAGTTTCTTGTAAAAGACTATATATATATTTTTTCCAGAAATTAGAAGCCGTGGATTAATTTAATTAATAGTTTTTATATTGATTAAAACTTGAAATTGACTGTGCCTATTATTCATTTTCTAATAATTCCTGGAAACAGATTTAGGTAGTAAGATTCTAAAATACAAAAGAGCAGTCATGAAATTTCCCTCCTCACTAGTGAGTCACATTTACGGTTTGTATCTTTTTGAGTTTTGTTGTTTTGGGGTTTTTTAAAGTGTTTTTTATTCTGTGTTTAGGGACAACAAGGTTTCTGCATTTTGGTGGATTAGTTATTGTGGATAGAACCAAGGGTTTTAGGAGAAGAAGAAATTTGTGACAAAAAGTGAGAATGGATGAAGGAAATGTGGAAATGCTTATTTAGGACTCATGTTAAATGTGGGTGCTGTCATAACATGGTGTCTATACTGAAGAAAGGGAAAGGAGTTTCTTATATAATAGTATGCATCTGCTATTTAAATGTTAATTACCACATTTGAGGCATTTAAAAAAACACAGTATTTCCCAATAGCAAGAAGCTGGCAGAAATTTATTAGGCAAAGATTAAAATATTTTCTTACAAGTTATGATGTAACCTAGGTAATTTAGGTAGACAGAATTGCTGGTTTGTTTTTTTTCCCTGAACTCTTCTTTGAAGAAAAGTCGATCTTGAGTTAACTCTCTGGTAGAAGGGAAGCATTTGTTAGATTATACTTGCTCAACACCAGGATTTTAATCCATATATCATGGCAGAGATCAGTCTGGAATTTCATATTCTCTAGGACAGATTCAGTGAATGTGTCTTCCTAAACAACCCCTTTTCTTTTTTTCCCTTAGTGAAGAGGGGGATAACTGTTAATTTTGAATAAAAATTGGTACTATGTTGTTGCTTTAATTACATTCTAAATTCAAAGCATAGAAAAAATTCTAAATAAATTAAGATACAAGCAAAAACATTCTTAATACTTTATTTAATCAGAAATTGCAGCGGTCAATTACTTTCTCTTAATCATAAATTGCCGCTTGAAATTTGGTGAGAAATACTGTCTGTTTTACAATTTTGTGTAGTCATCCACTTCTTACTGAAGCTAGAATCAGTTAAGGAGAATAAATTCATGGGAGCTGGCATTCTTGATTTAAAAAATGGACTATCAAATTGCAGAAAGATGAGTTGCAATATTCTCCATGCCATGTTAAGTAGTCAAAGATAAAAAATGTTTAACAGAAGCTCATTTAGGGAAAAAAAAACCAGCCACCCAAACACTTACTTAATTTTCTTTCAACTTCTACTGTTTATCACAAGCACGTACATGAAAAGATTTCAAATCACAGTGATTTCCGAGCTGGTTAACAGCTACTTTTGATGAAATATGGAAAACACAGCAAAATACTATTATCAGTGGAAGTATGTGCGATCATAATTTCCAGAGTTTAAAACAAACTCTAGAAACATTTTGTAGCTCAGGACATTCTTACTTGGCAAGTCCTTTTTCAAAACCAATTTTTCTGCTTTTTCTTCTTTTCTTTTCTTTTCTTTTCTTTTCTTTTCTTTTCTTTCCTTTCCTTTCCTTTCCTTTCCTTTCCTTTCCTTTCCTTTCCTTTCCTTTCCTTTCCTTTCCTTTCCTTTCCTTTCCTTTCCTTTCCTTTCCTTTCCTTTCCTTTCCTTTCCTTTCCTTTCCTTTCCTTTCCTTTCCTTTCNTTCGGGGGGTGTTGGTGTTGGTTGGTTGGTTTTTGTTCTGTTTGTTTTGTTTGCTTGTTTCTGTTTTGGGTTTGGTTTGTTTTGTTTTCTTCTGTGGTTTATTTTCTATTTCTGAAAAGCCAGTGTAAAATGAATAGATTATCTGCTGTGTTTGTTTCATATCAAACTCTACAGTCTAATATCTGATTGCAATATAAATTTATATGGCTTGTTATTAACTCTGTAGGTATTTCTCATATTTCAGGGAAAAGCACTTGTCTAAGAAACACAAGTACCTTGTGATTCAGGAGATCTCAAAAATTGCCTAAAGCTATAATAAGACTTAATATTGCAGTTTTTCTTAAGTCATATATATAATAAACATCATAATTAACCATTTACCTCAGATTTTATAGCACCAGCCCTTGAAATTCCTGTGGTTCTGCTTCCCACTTGTTATGAGTTTGAACTGGTTGCTGATTGCACACCTTCATGCACCCTTCTCCATCTAGATGCATTTCGCTCATGTCATGTCTGTGCTCTACACGGAGAATTTTTACAGCACTCCAAGAACATATGCATTCTTATTCTTTGACTTAGCTAAATTAATTTTTTTTTTCTTCTACCTGAAAGAAAGAAAATCAAACCAGGGAATGCAAAAATACTTTTCTGTATAGGTTATTATTCTCACAATGACAGAATGTCAAATACTATGTTAATATTGTTTCTTGACAAGTGCAGAATGGGAAATAAATTTGGTATTACAAATATAAGTGGAAAAGAAGGGGCAGCTTGTACAGGTTTTGCTGATGGAGAAGACATGAAAGATGACTCTACATATTCATACTGAAACTTACTAATTTAGGGACTTTTTTGAGAAAACAGTTTTTAAAACTTAAGTCTGTAATATGATTATCTGCAATTTGGTAATCTTATTAGTTATTTAATGTTGTAGAGAAGGTGAATTCCGGTTTTAGAGGTTTTCAGTCTGTGTCTACCCACAATATCTCTACATTCTTCCTGCAATCTTCTACTTGCATCTGTCTGGTGGAGTCCATGTTTTTGTGTTGTTTTCTCTCCCTTCCCTTGCTCCCTCATAATGTTGTTAATATTTCTCCTATGGAGCACTCTACATTCCTTTGAATTCTGGAAAGATTAACATGTGACAATTCTGCTTCCATTTTAGATTTGATTTTTTTTCTTTCAGCTGGTACTCTAATCTGTGGAGTGTTATGTGTCAAAGCAGATAAGCTGGGTTGAAAATTGAATTTTTTCTTATCCATATATTTATCTTTTAACATTTCCTTTTTTCATTGGACCAGCAGAAACATACATTTAATTCTTCGCTTTCGTTCATCAGTGTTAGTTCATCATTCAGATGAATCAGAAGACTGCTTCTAGAAAGAAAAAGTGCATGTCCTATATTTTATGAAAAAGTAAGCTCTTTGAGTTTTTATCCTTTTTATTGCAATTGAAGAAGAAGATATTTGTTCAGAATAAAAAGGAAAAATAATGACTACGTCTTTAAAAGAAAATAAAACACCTACTGGGAATTAAATGCAAGTCAGTCATAAGGCTTCTTCTGTGAATCTGTTGTATCTCCTCCCAAGAGGCTGAAATAATCTTATTTGGCTTCCAGAAGGTACCACACAGAATTATTTCTGCCCTAAGAGAAAAATTCCCATTAATTCAAAATGATTTAATGTTGAATTTTTCATACCCTCAATGATAATAGCTATAACAATTTTCCCTGCAGGCTAGCAAAATATGCAAGATCATTTCTACGAGGTTTCAAAATGCATGCAGCATGTGTTTGTGTGTGTGTGTGTATGTTTCTGTGTGTGTTTGTACTGTATATACACAGAAAAAAGGTACAATAAACTGCAGATTCAGATTTTAAATGCTAATGCCTGTCATAATCTATAGGTTTTAATTATTTGAAAACTTGACCTTGTATTTTAAGATATCACCCACACTAACTAGAAATATCAGGAAAATTTCTACTTAAGATAATTATGAAAAATAATTGTTGTTGAATGATATTTTTTTAAGGCAATACAGTGAAAAACAACTGAGAACCCTGGATGCTCCGCTTATATGTCATCTAGAAATTATGTGGCTTTCAACTTCTCTAAGACATAAAAGGCCACTTTGCTTTCAAACATAAAGCCATACAGAGGGATTTGATGTTCTACAGACCCTTCCTCTGAATGTCTTTTTGATGATACTCTAGACATCTGATCCTACATACCTTTCTGTACCAATATTCCAGTTTGGATAGATAGTGGCCGAGTAATATTTATGAGTAAAGAATTAAAAAAAAAGAAAAAAAGATGCATTGTAAGTATCCACCACAGTAACAGGACAGAATTGAATTTCTCAGGTTAACTTACTCACTATTAGTAGGGCTACTACGAGAAATGGTGTCATTTGTACGTCTGACTTAGCAAGCTTACAAGCTGTTTGTGTAGTTTGGTGTTTACCTCCAATTTGTCACCAGTGATGCTTGCACACGTCAACATCAGTGAAACTTGCTGAAATTGCCATTTTTCAGCAGTTGGCAGTTTGGTTTCAACTATACACAATTTCTAATAATCAAAGAACAAGTTAAAGATGTTTTCTGCAGACCGCAGCTTGTCCCAACTATGGTTCGAAATCTAAAAAACAAGAAGACTAAAGGCACTCTTTTTTCTCTAGTCACATGAAGAGGGGAGATTTCCTTGACTCAATATTTGGATTGTCTGTCAGTGTCCCAGGAAAGCTGAGACCCTTGTGCTCAACCAGTCAGCATTAATGAACAAAACCAATCTCTTCACACACCATCAAAACAATGATTATCACAGTTTTTATAAAAATCCACAGCAAAGTGGTGTATGAAAAAACAATTTTTAAAACAGATGGTGGAGAAGTTTATAAATATTTATATGGAACTTCAGTCATGGATTGACCTTTTCCAGCTGCCAGATCCCACCTAGTTATTCTGCCACTGCCTCTCCTCAACAGGACAGGGGAGAAAATAAGATGCAAAAGTTCCCGCCTTGAGGTAAGACAGGGAGATCACTGACCACTTGAGGACAACTATCTTAAGCACCATCAGCAGAACAGACACAACTTGAGGAAAAATCCCTTCATTTAACCAGTAAAGAATAGAATTGGACCAGAAGTCTAAGAAAAAAAACTTAAGCTACCTTCCCTCAACCAAGTTCCCTTTCTTCACAGACTCAGTTTTTCTCCATCATTCCTAACTCCTCTACTTCCTCTCCTCCAGCAGCACAGGAGGATAGAAAAGAGGACTGCAATCAGTCCCTAACAGCTACTCTCTCCCCTTTATTTCTCCTCACACCTTTCCCTGCTCCAGTGCATGGTGTTTCCCACGGGCTGCCTCTTTCATCAGGCCATTTTCACCTGCTGTGATGTGGGGTACTTCACAGCCTGCAGGGTGGATATCTAGAACACCTTCACAGGGTTTCTTCACCCTGGGGCTGCAGAGACATCCCTGCCAGGAACTTTCCTTCTCTCTCTCTCCCCACTTGGGACTGCAGAGCTGTTTCTCACATGGTTCCCCTCAGGTCTGACTGACTGGGAGCATTTTCCCTTACCTTACTCATCCATACCTGCAGTGAGAATGTTTGATCTGGCTGGAACCAACTGTGTCTACTTCCACACAGGGACCACCCCTGCTCCCCTCCCACTCTCACCATCAGAACATTGCAACTTAGACCAAATACAAATTTTCAAAGATGCAAGAATATAACAGCAAAGGC
Source organism: Bombycilla garrulus (assembly GCA_013400315.1). Lineage (NCBI taxonomy): Eukaryota > Metazoa > Chordata > Aves > Passeriformes > Bombycillidae > Bombycilla > Bombycilla garrulus. The sequence goes on along the minus strand of VXBU01009653.1, from coordinate 28,403 downwards.
ATGAAGATTTAAAATTTAAAAAACAAACAAACAAACAACAACAACAAAAACCCAAAAAAACCCAACCAAACAAAAAAAACAAAACAAAAAAACCACAAAAACCCTAACTAACTAACTAACTAACAAAACAAAAAACAGTCAAACAACCCCCATCAAAATCCAAAATGTAACCTAACTAGAGGATGAAAAATGGCTTTCTGTAATAGTTAGAATTCAAAGTCAGGTTTTTTGTACAAAAATAGATATGATACACATAGGATGCCTGAAGTAAAAATTATCAATTTATTTGAGTGCCATGGAGAGTAGAAAGACAGTGGAAGAATACAGAAAGATTAAAAGTCTAAAGCTGAACGGAAAAACAGTATTTGTTTCAATGTACTAAACAGACTATGAGAGAAATATTGAAATTGTCAAGGAAATGGTGTGCCAAACAAGGTTCTGAACAAGCTCTACTTGTGAATTTGAAAAGAAAAGATAATGGCTTATATATTATGCAGAAAAACTTGCTAAACAATAACCGCAGTTTGTCTCTAAGAGCCCAGAGGGAGTCTAAGAAGGGGCTCTAAGTTGATATAAGTAGCTGAAAAGCAGTCTTGCAAAAATGTCATTAGTGACTGGAGGCAGAAGGACAGCTGTGTAAACCAGCAATCAGGCAGATAGAGAGCGCAAGGTGCTCATAATGACACACAAAGACAGAGGGAATCAGGGCTGGGGTAACCAGGCTCACATCTAAGCTTACCTTATAAGGCAGGTGTATAACAGAAAAGAGAAGAGACTAACACTGGAAAAATTCACCTAATACTCAAAAAAAGAGCTTTCTGGAACAGTTAGCAGTGATGAGAGCAGCAGGGTCATGGAAGTCATTTAAGGACATATTTTCAAGAATTTAGCTTCCTTATTGTACGGACAATGTAAACACGAGTATGAAGGAATGAGTGTGTCTGTCAGCAATTACTTATTAATCAATGAAAGTTCAAACTCTGATTTAAGAGTCAAGATTTTGAAAAAAAACTGGTGTATGCTCTTTTGTTAAGGATATAGAAGCAATCTGGTAAATAAACTACTAACAATGACGACTGTATTATCTTCTGTCTGAATCACTTTATTCCTGATGATTTTTTTCCTCCTTCCAATTTTGAAGAGAGCTTAGTTCTTGACTTTTATATCGTTTACTAGTTCTTTAGTAAAAGAACATCTTGACATGTTTTTTGCCCTAGCATTCTTACCTTCCTAGATTTTTTAATTGCCCCTATGGCATTTATTTAAACATTATTCCTTTATTTTTTGAAGGATACAATACCACTTCCAGTGATTCTTTTTACCACATTGTTTACCATACTCTCTAACCATGATGTTTAGTTGTGCTCTCTAAAATCTTTCCTGACAGTTTGTTCACATATACTTTTTGTTTCCAACATGGTCCACAAGCAACTTCCATGCTCCCTGAGAAGACTTCCACCTGCTTTTTCTTTTAACATTTTTCAAGATATTTGTTCATTTCTATGTTGGTGACCTTTTAAGACTGACTACAGCTGTAGTGAATGTTTGCTTTTGTTGCTACAGAAAAGGGCTACAGAAATGCTGAAGGGCCTAGAGAAAGCCATTTGAAGCTGAGGTCACTTGGCTTGTCTAGGCAGGAAAAGAGGACACTGAGGAGAGATCTCATGGTGGTCAACTTATTCACAGGGGAAAGCAGAAGGGCAGGAAGTGATCTCTTCTCTCTGGTGTTTAGTGGCACTAAACTGGCCTGATTCTGTGTCAGGAGAGGCTTGGGTTAGATATTATGAAAAGCTTCTTCACCTAGACAATGGTTGGGCACCAAAAAAGGCTTCCCAGGGAAGTGGTCATGGCACAAAACTGCCAGAGTTCAAGAGCATTTAGACAATGCTGTCAGGCACACAGTGGGACTCTTAGGGATGCCCTGTGCAGCGCCAGGAGTTGGTCTTAGATGATTTTTTTCTCTCCCAAATAAGAATATAATTCTATAAATACTGAAATACAAAAATTATTCACTGTAACTGAATTGACCTCAAGCATCAGCATTTAGAATCACATTCTTTGTGCTGGTGAGGACCAAATGAAAAATTACCCTGCCTCTCATGAGAACCACTGTGATCTTTCCCTGTTTATATAAGGTCAGCCAAGTCTGCCATTTCTCTTGTATACCCTAATCTCAAAGCATCCTGGACCCCTTTGCATATTGTTGTCTTTGTCCCCGATGTGGTTAAGGAAACAGTAATATCTCAAAATTGCTTTTTTTTCTCATCTAGGTCTCGATCTCTCTTGAAGAAGATAATGTCTTTTAGGATTAAAGTGGAATCTTAAAGGGATGAATGTACAGTGATCTATGCAAACTTTTGGTTCACGAAAATTTCAATTTGCCCAAACTCCTTCAAGTAGTAAAGGCTTTCTTAAGGGATATTTAGATATTTACCTCAAAGGAAAATAAGTTGCCTACATAATTTACGAGTCTGTACATTTGCCTTACTCCACTAATACTACATCTGACACTTAATACGGTTAACTTGGAAATCCATGTTCTTGAAAGATTTCTAAGTGCTCACTTTACCTATTTCAAATTAAGAGGTATTGCTCTGGGTAGCCTAAGGTATCCAGCTGATATGGATAACATTCCTTACTAAATTTCTGTCCCAAGTCAGAGATCTTTTAGACTTCATTCTCCTGTTGTTGCTCCATTTACTCCACATTAAAAATCCTTTTATAGTTTATTTAGTTGCAGATTTTGTTTATTGTTGATCTTCACGTGACAAAGATGGTCTTGGTGTGCTTTGAATGTATCCATATATATACCATAAATATTTATGGCAACAAACGTGGCTAAAGTGTGATTGGATCTACACATCAGCCAGATTCTTTCTGAAATGCTTTGCCCACCCCAATAATGTTGTGGATTTGTAAGATCTTAGAAATTCTTCAGTGTTCCTTAGCAACAGGGTCAAGTCCTGAGGTAAAGTTGTGATTATAATTCTCAAGGTTTACAACTTGCTTCTTCATCTTCTCTGTACAAGGAAGGGCATTTTATGTGCAAACTCTCTTGGCTAAGTTTATATTAAAAATTTTACTAGTATCTTATATCTTTACAGGGTGGTTTTGCTTGAAAGTCAGAGAATTTAATTTGCTAGCTCAACACTTTTTAGACTAGAATCTCATCATTTTGATAAAGGAAGCTTTAAAGAAATTAATGAGAATGTGAGCTACCTTTTTGTCCCTATTTTTGCTTTTCAAGGAAACCCACTTTCTAAAAGGAACCAAAAAGTATCCTAAGAAAATATTGTGACAGCAAGCCTTATATTCCCATAGCTGCAGTGAAATAATAGAATAAGATGAGCTACATTTGTTTAGAACAACCATGGACTATAAATAATAAAGCAGAACCATTTATCTGATCTCTGTCTTCCCTCATCTGCCTCAGAAACTATGATTTGTCCTGCTGTCATCCCAAAGGTACTGAATTGAAGCTCTTTCACAAGGATTCTGTCAAGTCAGTCTAGCCAGCTAGATGAACTGAGTCATTTGTTTTGGAGATTCTTCTGCCTTGATGCAAGGTGAAAACTAAGTAAATATTCTTATTGGATGAGGTGATGACAGAAGAATTCCTCATGTTTAATATTCTAGATGCCTAACATGTGCCATATTTCTGTCTTCTGCCCAGTCAGCCACAAGCAGTCAAAGACCAATTCACCTGAATATTTAAATACACAAGAAAAAGTTATTAAAGCCTCTAACCAAAACAAGTCTTCAATGCTCACAAAATCCTTCTTTTAACTGCACAAATTTGACATATCCAATTTAAAGCACACATTACCCCTGCCTCGTGACAGCAAGATCCCATGGTTGTACTCCAGAGAATGTCTTTTTTCTTACTCACCCATGATTTTCTGTGTTACTTTCTTTCATAAAATTTCAATAAATTTATTTTAATGTTGTAACAAGTCTGTTGAATAACATGGTATTGAAGTATTTTTACAACTTTTAATTCAAAGAGAAAAGAATGCACATTCAGTGTTCTCGAGACCCACCAAATAGAACAGAACTGGTATCTCTGGGGCACTAGGTGGACAATATAAAATTACTAGGACTTTTATTTTCCTCAAAATCACATAGAATCACCAAATCATTGAATCATTGAGTAGTTTGGTTTGGAAGGTACCTTAAACATCTTCTGGTTCCAACCTCCTCTTTCATTTTATAGGGACATTTTCCACTACACCAAGTTTCTTAAAGCCCCATCCAACCTGGTCTTGAACCTTTCCAGGGATATCCATAGCTTCTCTCAGCAGTCTAAGTTTACTTGAATTTTACAGAATCAAGATTGGTGAATTTGCAATGGACCAATGAACTTGTGAAATCTTCACCATTCAACCACTAAACACTAAATAAGTCAAGGCTCTGAAAAAAAAAACCAACAAACAACTCATCAGCTTATTCATTATATGCTTCTGGAAACATTGTGTCAAGTTTAGTTTTATTGGACAAATTAAGTGCAATGTTGATGATGACATAAAAACTTTATATTCCTTTGGACCCTACTGCTTTAATGGTATTTTGCTTTAAAAGTATTTTGCAAAATAAACCACATTTATTGTTGCAAGTTAGAATTCAGATTGATTCTAGAAAAAAACATTATATTTTGCTACTAACCCAGTTTAATTTTATATTTTCACTGGCAGCAATTTCTTGTCAACCAAAATGTTAAACTTTTTATGTTAAGTTTAAGAAAATACATATTTTTAGTAATTTAGTGCTTGAAAGAATTTCAGTTTTCATGATAACTGATAAAGAAGAGAAAGCTAAAATCTTCAGTGATAGAGGCAGTCTCCAAAAAAAGGAACAGGGTCTGTTTCTTAATCAAGTAGTGTTTCAGATTTTCAGAGCCTGCAGACTAAATCACTAATCCAATTAAGGAGATATATCTTGCCTATTTGCATGATAAAATTTCCAGAAAACTTAAAAATCCGTACTGAACTGTAGAAGTGTATGACCCCAAATATTTTTTTAGGTTCTTTCTCTTAGCATTCTCTATCTCTATGGATTGTTTGTATTCATACTGCGAATACATTATGCTTGGAAGAGTTTTGACTCCTCATTTGTCTCAGTTGCTAACATTCCAGATTCAGATGTTATGATGATACTTAATATTTACATTTTATGAATAAAAATGTTTTTAAGTAAAGTTCCCTCATACTTTCATTTCAGTAGTTTTATGGTTAGAGTTTTTAATCACCAAGTTCAACCACATTATGTTTTCATATAGCACTGTTTGTAAAATTGAGCTTTGTTTTAAAGTATGAATTTATTAAAAGTTACATGGTCACACATAACTTGCTTTGTAGGTTTAGTATCAGTTACAAGATACTACGTCTAATGTAAAATACCACTCCTTATCACAATCATAGAATAGATTTTGTTGGAAGGGACCTTTAAACATCACACAAGTTTCTTCCTTGGGAAGAAACAACTTTCACTGGACTGGTTTTCTTGGAGTTTCTTCCAGTCTGGCCTTGAACACTTCCAGGAATAGGGCAGCCTCACCACCCTCTCAGTAAAAAAAATAGGTTTAGATTGGATATTAAGAAGAAAATCTTTACACGTCTTTCTTCCTCGTCCCATCACTACTTGCCCTTGCAAAAAGTCCTTCTCCATATTTCTTGCAGTTTCCCTTCAGGTACTGGAATGCCTTCATTACATCAACCCCAAAGGTCACAGCCTTTTATTTTCCAGACTGAACAATCTCTGTTCTCTGATTTTTCTCATGGAGGTGCTCCATCTCTCTGATCAACTTGTTGGCCCTCTCTGGACTTGCTCCAAGAGGTCATGTCCTTCCTGCTCTGGGACCCCAGAACTGGATGCAGTGTTCCAGGTGGGGTCTCACCAGAGCAGAGCAGAGGGGCAGAATCTCCTCCCTCCCCTGCTGCCCACGCTGCTTTGGACGCAGACCAGGACACGTTTGGTTTCTGAGCCTTGAGTGCACATGGCTGAGTCATGTCCAGCCTCTCATCCCCCAGCACCCCCAAGTTCTTCTCAACAGGGCTGCTCTGGATTTGTTCATCCCCCCAGCCTGTGCTGATACCCAAGTTTTCCCCAGCCCAGCTGCAGTTTGGTCTTGTTAAACCCCATGAGATTCCCAAGGGCCACTTCTAGAGCTTATCTGACTCCCTCTGGATGCTGTCCCATCCTTCAGGTCTATCAACCACACCACTTAGCTTAGCATCATCTGCAAATTTGCATCAGTGGCTTATCCACCTTCTANCCCCCTTCTAGGTATCCCCAGCTCAGGTTTTTTTTTTTTTTTTTTTTTTTTTTTTTAATTGCGGATTCTTTCTGAACAGTGTTTCACTAATATTGTGGTTAAGGTTGCCCTGTGGACAGCTGATATGTGGACTATCAGGTATGGGGTTTTTTAGGAATCAGAAAATTTTGCAATGAAAGGAAAGGAACAGAAAAGGTGGGAAATGGAAATAGCTGTCTTTCTGAGTTTAATGCAGGAATATCTTTATTAAAAGGAAGTGCTACCAGCCCTAGAGCTAAACCTCCTCAATAATCAAAGGTTCAAATGTGATTCTCTTTAAAACGCTCAGTTAAAACACTGAAAAAAGGAACAACCATTCTGAGCTAAAAAAAATTAAAAGTGTTCATTTGTGTAGTAAAATGACGGTTTTAACGTCGAGACCAACCCTTGGTCATGCAATATAAAATGAAGTCTAAAACTATAAGTATTACAGACAGCAGGACCAAGAAAGTTTGGGACACACTGTAATAGATAACATTCCTGAGTCATGAAACAGAGGAAATCTAGTGTCACTGAAACCCTCTTTCCTGGTCTCTGCTAGAAATAAGAATAGTAATGTCTCTCGGTGTGTAATGCATCTATTCATAAACATCTAATCTGGAGAAAAACACTTGCAGAAATGTACTTTGTACATGTAGGTATGAAGAATTGGCATTTAGAAGGTCACAAATTTTTGTGAAACACTCATGCTTTGTTGTACTTTAACAGGGAATGCCCTTGACAGTAATTGACTGTGGTAATAGAGATTTCTAGAACAGTGCAAGTCACTTAACTGTTAAACGAGTATTTTCTGTGGGTATATTTAAACCCCTCATAGATCAGCATTGCTGAAGAAGATTCACAGAACTTTTATTTTCAGAATTGGGAAAGGAATTTGTGTTTTTGTCTTTCGGGATAGATCATTAAAGAATCACTGAAATATGCCAGAAGAGGAATGGGAAAACTTTTGTATCCACAGACATAAATGAAAACAGAGGCACAACAGAGGCAGCTCTGAGATGGGAAGATGATCTTGTTAAAAATGAAAGAAATTACAGTCTAAGGAGGAAGTACTGGCAGAAGAAAATACTATGAGGAATAATGAAAGTTTAAAGAGATCTTCAGTTTAGCCAGCAGGAAATTTCTTTTCACCAAAAGAGTAATTCAGTGCCAAGAGAGGCTATCCAGAGAGGCTGCAGATTCTCTGTCCAGGGTGATTTTTAAGTCTCAGTTAAATAAAGACATGTCTGACTTGATACAGTGTTGGTGTATTGCTTGGTTGAGTTGGAGAATGGACTTAATGAACTCCAAAATTTGCTTTAAGCTACTACTTCTGTAACTTTAGGAAAAAATAAGTAGGTGGATTACTAGAAAAGAGAGCAGGTATTAGAAGTTGGAGGATTGTGAATGATAAAATATTATATTGCAGTGGTATGTGGAGTTGCAAGATCCGTAGGGTACACCAGAGATTTGATAATTGCCTTCTCATTTCATAAGTGTTCACCTGATGCCATGTATGGTTAAAATCCTTTCATTCTTTTCAAAAGTAGATGAAAGCACCTGGTAAAATTCATTTAACAAATGGAGTAAGAACAGTAAAAACATTAAGGAGAAAAAAATTCTAAAGAACAAAAAATATTCTTGGATAAGAATAGAAAATGGTAGTAGTGTGCCCCAATTTCTGCATATTCCTATATACGCACGTACACTAAGACATTACAGAGAGCATGAGGAAAGGAAAATACCACAATGAGTTGTCTCAAGAGTGTCTTTCAAAGCAGACCAGATGAATATCTGTGAAGTGCATCCCAGCTCATCATATAATTTTGATCTGGATACCCTTGAAGATTATATAAAAGTGAGATTTATATTTTTTATGAACCAAACATGACTTATTTCTAAACATTATCATTACTATTCAGATATTTAATAGTTTTTGTTTGTTTGTTTGTTTTTAATGCTGTTATTCTCTCTGTGTCTTCAATATCCTGAAGCCTCAAGGGCTAATAGTTCAAAGAAATTTGCAGCTAGATTTTAAAAAAACTTCATAAAACAGTAATTAAAAATATTATGATGAAAAATAACTGCCCTCTATAGTTGCTCTACACTCTCTTGAAAACTGAGGAGAGAGAGGAGGGTGCACATGTGTGTGTGTGTGTGACTGAGATTTCATCTCTGTATGCTTATACCTTCTAAGTGAGAAAATTGCAACCAAAACAATTGGCAAATTTCATACTGGGCCTCTTTTGTGATACCAACTTTTTCTTAAATATTCTGAAAATTGCACTTGTCGGTGTGATTGTTCACATTTTTCTTCTCATTTTATGCATCTAAAGAATGCTAGTCATTAAGATCAGTTCTCGAGTGGCACACTTGACATTGTGACTTCCACAAATGAGTTGGGGATGTTGGATGTGAAATGAATTGAGTGAAAGTGTGAGAGCTATTCATTTCAATGAAGAATTTTTAAAGTCCTGTGGATGACTTACCTTATTAACATCCTACTCAGACGAACATTTACTAAAATATGTTTTTAATATTGATGCTAGTAGTAGACAGCATTACAATGAATAGAAAACACTTTCTCCTCACTGTAACACTCATTTTACAAGTGCCTAATTTATGCTCTGCTAATCACTTCTCCACTTGTTAAATGGCATTGTGACTTCAAATTACAAATCAGTGTAAAACAATGCTATCACACTATGGTTTTTGTCTCTTCTGCCATTGAATCCCCATGGGAGAATTATGTTTCTGTATGTATATGATTAATTATACTATTATAGAAAATTAAGACTAAGAGCTGAACATAAAAAAGTATTTACACATTCAGTGATGAATGAAGTGTGCACAAACACACTTTTAAAAAACTATGTCTACTTAGTCTAGCTATGGTAAAAGTGCAAATTCCCTTTTCTTAGTAGCAGAATTCAGTTTGAGACCATTGTAAAATATCATTGGAATCTGGCAAAAATAATCCAGATTTTCAAATGTCCATAAACTGTATAATAAACATGTATACATCACACTCACAACTATCATTTTAATTTTTCTTTGGCATGTGGAATCTCACTTAGGAAATGAAGAGTAGATTTTCCGATTGAGACATCAGTTTTGATCCGGAACAGGGCTGCTTCAAAATACTTACAGTAGAATGCAAAAAAATCAAATCACTCTTTTTACATCCTTGTGGAGTGATGTTTGAAATTCAAATTAAGAGGATGCATCAGGTATAACAGCCATGACAGTAATACCTGACCTAA
>VXBU01009653.1:1152-18771 GCA_013400315.1 Bombycilla garrulus | reverse complement strand
AAAAAGAAAAAAAACACAGCTGCAGAGCTTGCTCTAGTTTATTTGTAGCACGTAAAAGAGAAGCAGCTGACTTTTAAAGTAAAACATTCCTAGGATAGACTTCAACATGTACTGGCTCTGGTGTTAAGTCTGGAAAACAAAACATTGCAATTTTTTTTAATATTAAGCCATCTGCTTATTAAAGTAATTTGAAATTTTTAATAACAGGTATTTACTTCACATTGAATCATACTTATATGATAATGTTTACTTCAGAGTGAATTATATGCTAAATAAATGCTTAGGTCTGTAGAATCTGTCTAATAAGGAAGGGATATGTAGGTAAATGGTACATGACCCTGAGTAGAAATGAATTAATTTTAACCTAAATGAGATACTCAGTCTTATGAATTTTTTCTCTTAACATGTTGTTTATTTAGAAACAACTTATCCAGCCTATTTTGGGAAAAATATTTTTATTAGCAGGAAGCAAATCTTTCTGAAACCCTATGAGGTTCAGCATTGTGTTGGATTAGTACAACTTAGCAAAAAAAATCTAAGTAATTTTCAACTTTCAATGCTTTTCTTCAGATGTAGAAACAGAAAAAGATACTAAGTGGTCTTGACAAGAAAATGGTCTAAGCCATGTTGTTCATATAGGATTATAAGAATTCATGTAACCAAAAGATGTATTTTTCACAACTTTCAGAATTGTAGAATGTAGAAGTAGAAGGTACTTCTTTTAGCAGGCACATATAACTCCACATAAAAAAAATGAAAGGAGTGAAAATATATCTTGCAAAAGCTTACTTTTAAGAGATTTCTGTAAACTTCAGGTACTAGACCATCATAACAATTAGGGCATGGTATGCTCATTTTCTGAAACAAAGGAAAAGTGCTAAGATGTTTTGGGATATTCATACTGGGATAGGAAAAGGAGTAAATATTATGTTAAAAAGAAATTGTAAAACTTTTACTGGAGATTATAATTACTCTTTCAAGTAATTATAGCTACACTAAGCATATATTCTCATTGGTTAATCATTGCACTCCAGTCTGCCAACACATCTGTAATTTTTCAGTTAATTTCTTTCTGTTGCTGATGTATGTAGTTTTTAATACAGAATCAGGGGACAATCAGACTTTTGTAGAATTTTAAACATAATTTTAAATTGATACTAATTTAGTGGCCTTTTTCAAAAATATCTGAATTAATTTTCTTACCCAGTGGAGAATATTAAATGATTAAAGATATATTTGTCTCTAGCTTAGGCCTCTGTTCTGATACACTGTATGAAGTAATACTTAGTGACTATATAGCTAGTTAAACTAAGGTGGAAGTTGCGATCCTGATTTTGAACTAATAATTATATAACCATTTGTTAGAATGGATTCTGGTGATCAGAGATGTTCCCATGATTGTAAACTACAATTTTATTTCCGTAAATGTGAGTTTCCAAAAGCAGATTCAGTTACCTAAAGAAACAAAATGCACAAGATATACCACTATAAAATATACTCACTGTTTGACAAGAGGAATGCCTTGACTAGTTGACAAGTACTGTCTGTAAATAGGGCAAGGCAATAGTAATTCACTGAGGAACAGCATGACTGGTTAGAGGTGCGTGCAGCCCAGTAGGTTCAAGGGCAACCTCTGCTCTCAAACATGCTACATGGTCAGCAGCAGAACAGTCCTTGTCCAAGGATTATACAGTGAACTGAATTTTGTGATCAACCTGGAAATCAGTTGTAGCCCTGGTGTAGCATGTTTTCATTCCCAGTTTCCTTGTGAGGCTTCTAGCCAGTTGTTAATCATTGACAGTGTATAAAATTGTGGTCTCTGCATTAGAGCCTTACATGACATTTTTCTAGTTTAAATGGAGTCAAGATTACCATACCTGCTGTATTTCCTGCCTCCAATCTCTATAAGCAGACCACAGCCAGTGTCACAATTATACAGTAGCATAAAAAACACATACAAAAAATATACTCTTCCCATCTGAGACAGAAATTTCAATATATTTGGATTCTGTTACCTTCTGAGGCAAGCAATGTTTCATATATATTTCAATATTAGTCCTGTATATTTCGTAACCCAGTTACAATCTCCCATGGATTAGATAAATATTCAGCATCCTATTATATGTCTTAATGTAGTGCTGGACTAAGATCATCCATGCAATTTCTTAAGCTTCCAACTTCAATGAAGAAGCATAAATACTGCTGCTTTTGTTCTTGCATTTGCATTTGTCCTGGTTCTGGCTAGGACAGGGCTAACCTTTGCAGTAACCAGAAGTGACATAACCTTGAAGTTATTCTATGCCACACCACATCTTGTGCAGGAGTCAGGGGAAAAGGGTCTCTCCAGCTGGGTAGCATGGTGGGGCAGTCAGGTATTCATAACTTCCATGTGGTGAGCACTCGCATGTAAATCATTCACCTCTTGTACACGCTGTTATTAACGTAGCTCAATGCAGGCTGGGCACAGGGGTCTGTGATACCCCCTACTGCCGCAGTGTTCCCAGATAGCAAGTCCCATGAGGAACAGCTTGTCCTGGAGATCTCTGGCAGGCTCCCAGCCCGGCAGTCCTAGGAAGAACAGCCTGAGAGTCAGGCGATTTAGCTGTTTGTGTTTTCAGCCCTTAGTGGTTTCAGCTTTAGCTTGCTATGTCTCACCTCGGCTGACACAGGGAAGAAGAGACGAGAAGAGCCGTGTGGGGCTCCACAGAGGCGTCTTTATTGGCAGCTAATGCAAAGGGGTCATGCAGTGATGCCTTCTGATGGCTGCAGTGATGGCTTCCTCTGCTGCGCTGGGCAGAAGAAGGGGTTTTTATAGGGCTAGTAGGGTTTGGGAAACGGGCCAATAATGTAATGGTCAAGGGAATATAGCCAGTGGTTTAGGGCCAAGGGAATGTAACCAATAGTCTTACAAAGAGATAAGAGAGTCAGGAAGAGGAGTCATAACTAGGCATTTCTTACCTCCAAGGAGGCCTAGCATGGTCTGCGACTGCTACAGTAGCTGTTACTGTTCATTTCTAATTTCATTGTTGTTCCTAGTAAATTGTTCTTATCTCAACCCATGATCTTCCCCTTTTGCTCCTCCAATTCTCCTCTCCAGCCTGCTGCAAGAAGGGTTGAGGGGAAGTAATTGAGTGGCAAGATGTTTGGAATTTTTCACTTAATTGTGGGCTAGCTACCATTCCTAAACCACAATAGTATCCTGTATGAAGAGCACCCAGTCATTCCTAATTCCTCCTCTTGAGTGCCCATGTCTTCTTCCATAACTTAACTATTACTATTTATTTCAAGTATTAGAAACCTAGTTCTATTGTTGAGTTAAAATCTATTTGTTTCTAATACATGCTCTTTATTTCACTGTGGTTGGATGAATCCAACCTGGTTTCAGATTAATCCAAATATGCACTTTCTGAGCCAGACACTAAGATTCTTCAACTTAGGACCTTTTCACTGACATAGTTGTGCTTACTGTCATCTTTCTTCTGAATTATCTGAATTTGCTTTCAGATTCTTTCTCTTGCTCTTCTCTGTCAGCAGTATCCATGCAAACCATGATTTCTGGCTTTTCTCCCCTTTCTAGGGTGTATCCAGACTCTCTAGGAGATCAGGCTCTTCTATAATCAACAGACAAATCACTGCACAGTTTTCTCTGGGAGGAGAGGTTGTCAATTGGATTGAAATAACATCTTCTGCCACTGAAGTACTGCTATAGAGCTTGGGTTTCTGATTCCAAAAATATTTGATCCATGCAAGAGGCTAAATGGCCATCTTTTAATCAGGAAAAAAACACTGATGTGTCCCCTTTCTTTCAGTCTGGTGTCCTCCCAGAAAACAAGACTGGTGTTTGATGTTCCTAAAGATCTCCACGAAGCTCTGCTGCCTTTCTCAGCACAGACAATTATTTTCTTTTTAAGAATAATCTGCTCAAGGGTGTTCTTAAATTTAGGGAGTGAACCTCTTCAGTACAGCTACTCTGCTCTGAGGAGATAAAATATCCTCTGATGATGTAAGTGGTCCATATTATGCATAGATGTATACTATCTTTTCAGAAAGGTGCTAGCTATAAAATTCATCACCACTTTATTTTGCTGGAGTTCTTTCTCCATTTCTTCTTTCAGAGTAGAGAAAACAGAGGGATTTTGAAGTTGATTTTGTGTCTAGATGAGTTTGCATACTGCAATACACTGAATCAAGATCTACAAGTTAGGTATCATTTAGCTGTAGCACCAAATGTACACTAATATACTATATTATATATACAGACTAATTATTTTTTAATTGAAATTAGAAATTTAATTACTTAGATGGCCTGTGCACTTTCATTTGTAGTGCTTTCTTTTGTACTGATTGATACATATATAGGATGCATTGGTCAAATGATCCATTGTTTGTGTACATCGGATGACTTGCAAATAATATTCACAATCAAAGCGGGGTTTTTACTCTCTAGAAGTTCAGTTAATTTTGTTTGAATTGCAAATATTGCTTTTCAATTTTTCATAATTGACACCACTGTTAATTTTTTCAGCATTAATTTGCTTTTATGCCAATGAGTTAGAATTATTGACTGAAAAATACATATCTATTCATTTTTAACTATGATATCTGTCATTATTTTAACTCATAGTTTGGTAAATCTGCATGCCTGTATTGCTGTCAGACATAAAGGAATTCTTAGATTTTTCTCATGGGCCAAATGAAATTCCCAGGAAGGCAAGAGATTTTTTTCCCTTTCTATCTCATCTCTCCATGCTTTGTTTTTCCTTTGTTGAAGGTACTAAATGTTATCTATCATTATCCAATGGATATATTTAGTTCTAGCTTGTTCACAGTAGTCAGTGGAGCACTCATAATATTGTAGCATCTCACTTACCCTGGAGAGGGATGATGGGTTGCCTGGCAGCAGTTCTCATTCAAGATGATATCAGGCCCATCCAAGCCTCCTTGTCAAGGTCAATTCTCAATAAATAACAAAGGGTGGAATCAGTCTGCAGAAAAATACTTTCCTGCACAGCATGCAAATCATGGCTAAAGTAGTTTTGTGTTAAATCATAAAAATTTTAACATAAACATGTAATTAAAATGTATTGAAGAGAATTTGCAGAAGGCAAACAACTGGAAAAATATACCTATTATGATGAGTTCACCTCTTAATATAATTTATTAGCTCTGAAGGAAGACTGTCTTGCAACTAGAGAAAACAATTTGTCTACAGTAGAAAGCCTCCAACAAGATGAACACATTAAAACACCAATCTGGCTACTGTTTCCCAACAACATTTTATTTTGATTAAAATAAAAGTATTTGTAGATTGTGGACTCCTTTAGAATAATTTCATGAAGCTTTACGGTGTGAAGTAATAGAAAGACAGATAAATCTGGTATCCTGCTCTACTGTGAAATTTGTGATGAAAGAAGAAATAAAAGAAACTTAAAGAAGGTATATTGTACTTTTCACATGAAAAGACTCTTAGGAAATAACCACTGAATATTTTCTTTTACTAGCAAAGTAGTCTCCATTAAAAATTGACAGTGTATATGGATGCAACCTTATGCCTGGCTAGGGCTTTGCACTCCAACATTGTAAATAACTTCACTAGGTGTTGCTATTCTTCCTAAATTTCCATCACTGTGTTCACAGAGCTGATTCATCTTGCCATCGCCGAACCCTAGTTTAAGAACCAACCAAACTGCTGGTTTTCCTGGCAGTATCTTTACTATATATTCTAATCAAGTCTGGAATGTCCCGCAGAAGTCAAACTGAAACTTTTTTCCTAAATGCCATATAGATTTCTGCATTATAACACTCATGAATCAAACCAAAATATCAGCTATCAATCTCAATTTACTGGCTGAGAGGTGATGAGGAACAAATGAAATTCCTCTTGACTGTAAGTGATTGTATCAGGCTACTGCTTCCCTTCCAGTACAAAATCAAGCAGAATATTGACAAAACACAGTATATGTGAACTCATTTGAGTTAGTGATGAAAAGAGTAGAAGTACACACACCACTAGCTAGAGATGACAGAGACTGATGCAAAGTGTAACCACTCCATTTCAATGCAAAGTCCAACAGGCAGTCATTTTTCTTTTATTGGTAACATTAATAGAAAAAGCTCTGCTTTTCTGCAGGACATGAACAGTTTAGGTGAATAAGATTTTTTGGTTTTTTGTTGTTGTTGTTGTTCTGATGTACACCTGAATTTGAACAAGATTAACCCAGAGAAGGTGCAGCTAGTTACCCCAAAATAAATACAGATTAAGAGAGAGTTGGGACCCTAGGTTTAGTTAATATTCAAAGATATTCCCCACAGAGATAAAGCAATTGGATAAACACTAGCCCATGAGAAATAAAGGGATAACCTCAAAAGAACAATTTCCATTAGATTTCATTTCTTTTGTGCAATTTCAGCTTCACAGGTGTGAATACATGGCTGACTTGTAGATACGTACAAGCTCACTTCTAAATAAAGATGAAACTCATTGGTTATTTAATTTTTTGTCCTTTCAGGAGAAGAAAGACAGCTTGTCAGGAAAAATAAAAAGAGTTGCCATTCTCACTTTGACAGTGGAGAAAAGCATACAATCTTTATTATAATTTTAATCAAGCTAGCAGCTGCTCACTGTTGAAGTGAAATGAGAGGAAACTTACATAAAAATAACCCATTGGTCAAGCCTGGTAGCATAAATTCTTAGCTTTTTTATTTTTGCTGTAATCATAGCTGTGATTGTATCATTTCACAATTCTTTGCCATTTTACCCATTAAAGCTCAGCTGAGTGCATCTGGGGGTGGTATTTTGTTCTGGAATTTTTGTTGGTTGTTTGTTTAGGGGGTTTGTTTTGTTTTTTAGTTTTGTATTTCTATCAATAGCTGTTACTCAGAACTATTCAGACCTTGTTTCTGATAGAGGTGAGCAGTGGACAAGCACAAAGCAGTCAGAACACTGTTTTTACTAATGTCACAAGCAATTTCCAGGTTAATTTTAATTAAAGACACATTTTCTTGTGAAGAGAAATTCAAGGCTCATTCTTGATAGCTTTTTTTCCAAATGGTAGGAGACAGCAGCTGATTTTTCACCTGATGGCACTACACATTGCTGGTACATTGTCCTATCTATAGCTAGTTTTTCAAATTTTTCTAAAGAAACACAATAATCCTGATTTCGCCTGAAAATTACATGTTTATGTAAGCACCTGAAAAGAAATGTGAATTCCTTTATGGTCTTCGTAGCCTGAGAATCTCTTGGCTTGATTCCTATCTCAGGGGCTCAGGTTTGGCCATTTAGCCTGCAGGAGTATATCAGACAGATGATTCCATAGCTTAGTTGCTAATGATTATACCCCATGATCTATCATCTTAGACTACTTTCTGTTCTTTGACATTGATGTCATCTGGTTATTACTAGACACTATTTTACTGATATACAAAAATTATACAACATCAGTATTTTCTATCAGTAACTTGTCTGCAACTGACAGAAACTGAAGGTCACCTTTTAAAGTAAATTAAGAATTTGATGCTGCTCAGGAAAGGAACCTAGAATGCCTTGACAGAACATTTTTTATCAAAATATGTTTTTAGAGCCATCAGTCTGCAGGTTAGAGAACACTTTCTAGAACTAGTAAGGCTTCTGGGTTCTAAGAACCTCCAACACAACATTTAAGTTTTCACCTAAATGCATATATAAACAATGAAGGTTTTGTGATCTCTTACGGAAGCAAATAGAATGCAGCACAATAAAAATATCAAAATTTAAGTTCTGTGAATTTGCAATTATGAGAACACAGAATTTAATGTTAAACACTATGAAATGTGCATAAAGATATTTCCTTGGATTATGGAAACAAACCAAGTTCCATTAATTTGAATCAGAATGCCAGATTACAGAAGACAGCTAACTAGAAAGGAGGGATTTCTGTCCTCCCTCCCAGAGGAGGCTGGATTTTTTAATGTTTTATTTAAATAAAAGAAAAAGAAAGCTGGGAGCTTACCTTTATCTTTAGTAGCAGCAGGAGGTTTTGGAATAAGGACAAAAATGTTTGGAATTATGGAAATGATAATAACATACATACACTTCTAAAGAAAATGTTTCTCATCCTCTTAACAAAGCCTGAATTATCTGTTCACAATACACTCTCATACATATACCCCTTGTTTTTATACCTTGAATCAATCTTCCAGGTAATTGTTCATAAATATGCAAGTGACTACAGCCTATGTTCAAACATATAATATATTAAAAAATTGAAGGTTTTGTGGTTTTGTTCTAAATGCTTTGCAATTCTTGAACCACTTGGTGTGGGAAATGCAGTGGAGATTTCCTCTCTGAGTTTGCTGCTATTGTAGCTCAATTGCTTTTTGAAAATTAGCTTTGCTATCCTATATTTAAAAAAAACACCTTTTTTTTTTCTGGAAATACTTTTTCTTAAAGATAAACAGGATCTATTCCTCTGTTGAAGAGTTCTTAAGGTTATCAAGAGTCTATTAACTCTTGTTCCTTTTCCAATTTAATCTTCTAGGAAAATTTTTTGAAGACATAGCACTTTCTTGTTTACAGCCATTAGTTTTACATAAAACACGTTGTAATTATTTCTTTGGAGATGATACTTATTGGAAGAAGGGTATTTTTCTTGAGTGATTGTTCAATGTAAGTTGGAATGCTGTGACTATATTATGCATAATTACTTCATAGATTATATGAGTTTACTGTCAACCCTTCTAATACTGCGCTAATATAGGAAATTTTTTTGCATGAAACTTCTGGTGGATGTGGAGAACAGTTTTTCTTTGATTATTTTTGGGTTGAATCCTTCTATTATATATATATATATATATCTATATATGCACATTTATTTATTTATTTTTTTTTATTTGCATATTTACATAGGTACATATATTTAGTATCTGAAAATATCCATGCCCCAGTTTCTTCTCAATTTTCTCATTGTGATAGTTGAAGTTGTAAATCTGTAAGTCAGGACTTACTTTAAAGTGTAACAATGTGGTGGCCACCTAAAACTCTCATCAGTGTTGTGTCCTAACCCTTTAGGCAGCTAAACCCCACACAGCTGCTCAAAATCCAAAACACAGCATCATACAAGTGCTGTAATGAAGATTGACAATACCACATTCCAACATCATAAAAGCTGGCTTTAGTGTTCTTATAACAGGAGCAAAGCTGCCAGAGGAGTTAACTAAAGCACCTGCTCCAGAGGTACACAGTGTTGTGAAAAGGATGTTGGGACAGGTTCAAATACACAAAAATTTAATACAGCAGTCTGCAGCTGATGACAAACAGCCATTCTATGGGTGACAGATGCTGCTTTGGGGCATAAAGAAAAAGTAACAGAGAAAGAGGAGAGAGAGAGAGAGGAAAGGGAAAACTCTTCCCAGTGGACAGCTCTTAAAGAAAGCACGGGAATTCCTAGACGAACACCCTCCCTGTACCTTTTCTCTGATGCAGCCGGCTGTTTCTCCCTGTAATACCTTACCTTTAGCAACTGCACAGTTTCCCTCAGGAATTGCTCAACCTCCTGCTTATTTCTGCTTGTGATGCTGCAGTTGCGGATGACATCGGGGCAGGTACTGCCTGGCTGCTGACCTTTCTGGATGCATATTATTGTTCCCACTCGCTTAACCAGGGCTTATCTTGGGCACAGGTAGAATTATGGTAAAGAAGGGTCTTTCTTACAGTAATGGCAACTGCTTCCCAAAAGTAGCTAAAGTTGCAACACTGCTGAGCATGTGGGAGCAAAGCCATGGGAATGATGGCAGAGAAAGAACAGCATGAGAAAAAATTGGGGAAAACACCGTCACAGCAGATTGCGTGAAGAGGTACAGAGCTTGCAGGCTGTAGAGTGGGAAAATTGAAGATCCTTAGCAATATAAAAAGTTTAAGACACCTCAGGAACTGTGAAAAAACAGGTTGATACCACCTGAAGAGTGAAACTCTCTTTCTTAGGTGGAAGGGAGGGTGAGAAAGAAACAAAAGGTGAGATCTCATGCTGATCTACAGTGTAAATGGTGGACTTTTGTTTTTAGATTTTTTTCCCTATCTAGTAGAAAAATATGGACTTGTTTAGAAGCACTGTATGTTTTGAACATAAAATAATAGAATTATAAATGCCTACCGAATTTGTACAAAGGCTGAGGATCATTTTGTGGAACAAAATATTAAATATTTATTTTGAAATGTGGAGACATTTTTATAGAGATTTTGACATCAAATTGCATGTGCTTAGAGTGCTGTAGGCAATTATGATTCATTCAGCTAATATTATCTTTCTTCTTTGAGGACAGTATCTTCCTTAATCTTTCAAGCAGAAAGTAAAACAATGTATTATAATAATCTATGTAGTTAAAAAGAGAAAATAAGATACAAACTATATGAATTGATGTCAACTGGAATAAATGCAGTTTATATTTACTGTTTATATTTAATTTTATACAATAAATATTGTAGTTTTTATACATGATAAATAATTTTTCTTATTGCAACACAATACATTTTGCATTGAAAAAATCATAGCAGATTTTTTTTTTCAGTTCCATTTATGGATAAGATTAATCTTCTAAAATATGAATCTTACATTTTTGCTTAGAAAACGTGTTCTAGGCTTTACAGAGAAGGTTACTCAGACCTCAAGAGATTTTCTGGATTGGGGAATTCTCAGTTNGTTTCTTGAATAATTTAAACATTACCTTCTCTAGTTGGTACCAATGAGCTGAACTTACCGAGAAATCATGTTATTTGCTTTTACTCAGATTGTCAGACTGCAAAATCTTTACCCTGATTGGCAGCTCTTCTGAAGATATCTACATGACATCCCGAAGTCACTGCCTCTCAGTTATCAAAAATAGAAATTTTATGACTAAGTAAACGAAGATGCTTACCTCACAAAACTGTTGCTCTTCGAAATACATTGTCTTCATATATGACATAGGGGAATTGTTGATTTTACACTGTAAACCAAAAACAGCACCCAGACACAATCTTGTGGGGTTTTTTAAATGGCACCTGGGAGAACACTGAGAAGGTTGACACAATGTGAGCTGGAACAAACATATAAGCAAAATTCCTTTAAAGTATGAGGAGTCAAAGTTCAAATAGAAGGTTACACTGAGTATGGGTTATTGAGTCATGTTTCCTTCATAGGGAAAGAGGAAGAAGAGTAGGACTCACTCTAGTGAGTTTCAGCAGTCAGCGCTGTTGCTGTGCTCTTACTGGTTTAACTAGAATTTAACTTGTAGTTCTAGCAGATGATGCTCTCTTTCACGTCCCTTATAATGATGTAAAAAAGTTCTTGCTACCTTGTCTTCTGTGATCCTACATGAAGCAGAAGCAGCTGGATATGAGAAGGACAGGGACACTCCTTTTACAACACTGTTAGGCAGTAAATAAGAGTAACAATTGTCAGCTGTCACAGATACCAAAGCACATCACGGTAGAGATTGCAGCTACATTCCAAGACTTGTACAATCACCGAGTAGCTTAAGCTTGGAAAGGATCTCAGGAGGTCATCCTGCCTTAGCTCTTGGCCAGGCCAAGTTGATCAGAGATTTATTCAGTCATGTCTTTAAACCTCCTGGAGACTGCACCACTGCTCTGTACATCCAAGTTTGAGTGTGTACCTGTCGTCACGGCAATGACAAGCAAGTCTCTCACCATTTCAGGTATAAAAATAAATTGAAAGCAGTGCCATGAGTTTATGCCAAAAACACTAACATGGTCTACATTTTCTTCTGAGCCATAACAAGATACACTGTTTTTTACTTGACTACTTTTAAGAAGTTCTTGGGTTCATAAAGTGAAAAAAGGAAAATAAAAGCCTCAAGCTCCCAAAGAAACAAACAAAAATCCTTTATAAATTAATTCCCTATCTTTTCTGAAAGATGCATTCATTCTTCTTATTTTTCAGTTTGAAAAGTTAACAATTTTTTTCTTGTATTCTAATTTTCTGGAAATAGACAATTGCAGAGAACTACAACCACCCCATTTGCATTTCGTGTCATGTGTTATGCCTTTCAAGCTATATTCTAAGCAGCACTCGCAAATACTCAAGTGATAATAATTTTTTGCTACTAGAATAATACAGCTAGGGAAAAAAAATCCCTACTCCCTTTTAAAAATGTGTATTTTAATCATCATTTGCAACATGTTATAGGGAATACTGGCTTGCAGCTCTGTCTTGTAAGTATCAAAAACTTCTCACGGCTAAACCACAAGAAATCATTCTTTTGACTTCTGTAATTTAAGTAAACAACAAAAGTGAATTTTTATTCTAAAAATTTTATCTGTCTCTACTTCCTTTTTCCCAAGAAACCCTATAATATTTGCTACCACAGGTGATGTATTTAATACCTAATTCACAGTAATTAATTTGCCCTGCTGATTTAGAAAGATTGTATAGACATATATACATGATACGATTGGTTATCACCTTTAGATGGATACAAGGAGTCAATGATATAGCATAGATTTAATACCCTATTAGTATTAATTAGATTTGCTTCACTTGTTCCATTTTTTTTTTTGAATCTTTGTCCTATAACTTGTCCTTGATACATGTAGGTGTCTAGAGACAAAACATGGTCATTGCCAGATATACTCCTGCTTTCATCAAGTGAAAGTTCTTTAAATATTTTACAGCTCATTCTCTGCTGTACTACAGGCTGCTGTATTAAATGATACAGTAAGGGCAATACCTGCTTGGGTATACCATGTAACACATCAGCTGAGTTACTCCCTTGCCATCAAATAGTGCTTATGTAGGGCCATATAGAGACAGATATTTTATTTTCATCTGTGAGTCTATGACCTCTCCACCAATTATCCTAAGCTCAAAATCAGCCAGGCAGGAGGAAGAACAGCATGAGACAATGGTTCAGTGCTGAAGAGAAGCCTAAACATTTCCCAAAAAACAAAGAGCTTCATCTTTACAAGGCAGGGGGTCAGTATCATCAGCAAAGGATGAATGGTTACTTACTGCAGGATAACCAGGGTTTCATAAGCATCCAAAGCTTTTCTGTTGCTCCAAAATCTGACCACTTTTAACAGCTGTCACAAGAAGGCTAATGACCACAGGGAATGTGTCACAGATCCCATTTCTGATACAGCAGTATATGTATCGTATCTCACACTCTATACATAGATGGAAAGAGCTGCAAAATCACTTGCGGATTTTTGCATTGCTATTATTCACTGATGTCAGTATTAAAAATGGGAAAAAAGGAGAAACTGTTTCAATGAGTGTGATTTGAAAGAAAAGATGCACAAGGTTAATGAATTACAGAGATTCAAAACCCAAATAAAATTTTACATGTAAAACAGATAGATTGAATATTCCATGAGAAAAACAAAATACAAATAATTGGGTTCACTTAAGTCACTGAAAATCAGAGTATAAATAGGTTGATATTGTAATAGTGTAAATTATAAAACAAATCTGTGTTATAATTTTTGTACTGATGCCCATAAAGCTTGTGCAGGTCTAGTAATGGCAAACACAAATGGTAAATCAAGTGACAATGGGGTTCAAACTGAAAATATTTCATATCAACTTTCTCACACTTCTACTACATAGACATAGAAACCAGGAAAATCCAGTCTTAGGAAAGCTATTTTTCAGTCTGCTCTTATAGTATCTAAATAAGGTTGTAGATAGTACTCTTTTGATAAATAACAGAAAAAACTAGGAGCTTACTGGTGAACAGGCACCTTTTTTCTGAAATTGGTTAGGGTTTATTTCAGGGTGTTTCTTAGTATCGACCTTGGGTTTGGAACACGGGACGCTTCAGCAACATCTTTAAATGAGGCTTTGCTTTCTGTGTTGCCTTTTGCATGTAGTCGTTCACACATTACTGTTGTGGTTTTGGCTGCAGTAGAGTTATTTTTCTTCATAGAATGGCTTTGGTTGAAAGAGATCCTCAAGATCACCTAGCTTCAATTATTTGCCATGGGCAGGGACACCTTTCACTAGACCAAGTTGCTCAAAGCCCCAACCAGCTTTCCCTTGAACATTGCTAGGGATGGGACTACTCTGGGAAACCTGCTCCTACACCTCACATTCTTCAAAAATATTTTAATAATTTTTGTCATTAAATTCTTCCTCTGTTTTAAGAAAAGTTTCAAAATACTTCAAAATTTTCACATTATGGACTCATGTATGTCTTTTAATTGTTTTACTGTTTGGCATTCACTTTGAATTTATTATTACATGTTAATGGTAGTTGTCTGTCTGAATTCAAACTAAATATTTTAAAACTTCTCTCACATTCTATTGTCTTTCCACTATAAAATGGGTAGTTAACACAAGATAGATGTGGAAAAGAAAGGCAAAGGTGAATAACCAGCTAGCCTCTTTAGCATATTCTTTTCTTTTGGAGAATATCTTGCTACAGTTATTATTAAATGGGGGCATATTTGAACAAAGAAATTATATTTTTTTCTTGCAGGTTAAGTGAATAAAAAAGACCTTGCATCTTTAAGCAGGGCTCAGTAAAATCTGACCCTAAATGATTATTTTTCACTGACTTGGCTGTTTCTTGACCACCATGGAGCAGACAATGGCCACTGCAGGAAGCGATGAAATTTAAAGTAGCTCCTTGCTTTCTCATGGCAAAAATGAAGTTATCTGTATAAAGATGGGACACGTTAAGGATTGGGATGATCTGTTCTCTTTAGCAGAGTATTCACTGGTTCAAGTTTAAAGTTGGGGGATTGTCATAACTGAGTTTGTTACTGAGACAAAGATTACTACACACCAAGGACTTGATCCAAGGTCTTAATGTGCATTACATATCTTCCAATTTCCTTAAACTTTTGATTGCATGCAAAGTGCTCTGGTTTGAATTTTCAAGCCAGTTAAAAGCAAAGAATAGGTAATCCAGGTTATTCTGTGTTTGTAAGGAAATGGGAGATTAATTTAGTTAGCTTCCCTTCCCACCTTCTGAATAGACTAAATATTGGAATATTTGAATCTTCAAATATTTGGTCCATAAACGATGGAGAACATGCTGGAATTGAGAATGGAAAGTGGAAGTAAATGGAGGACTGGAAGGAGGAATCCTGCAAGCCAATAGTCATGTTTGTATGACGAACAAAGATTAGTAACATGAAGAGCAGTTAATAGAACTACTCTTAAAGTATTAAGAGTCCCATAAATCTCCCGTTAGGGGAAAGAGGGTGCTGAAATTTAGAACAAAATTTAACTGCAGCTTCACTGTTTAAAAAAAAAAGGGAAAAAAGCTCACTTTACTGCATAACCAGAGCTAGGAGCTCCCACTGTAGATGGGACTATGTGTGTCCATTAATAAAAAATAACCCATGCCCTATAAAAATCAGGAAGGTCTGATCCTTGGGTGTAGGTCAAGCAAATTGGTTAAATTAAAGATGTTTAATCTGGTAATTTTGAGTTTGAACAGAATATTATTGCTTGTTTAATTCACCTTCATGTTTAGAGTGAAAACAACTGCAAGGAATGAAATATTGCTTAAAATATTCAGGGCAGCAACGTATGCCTCAAGAGATAAGAGTTTCACTGTTAGTTTAATTAAGAGAAAAAAAAGCACAAGCTTCAAGTGTTATTTACAGGTTCTTGACATATTCACTAATGAATCATAGGATGCTGTAAAGGTTATTCTGCCTATTACAAAAGAAGAGCACAATAATTGTTTCTTAAGCAACTTATTTTCTTCACACTTTTAGTCTGTTCATATTAGATCAATGTGCTTGAAATTGGAAATAAAGATTCTTTGTTTTCACTGTGTCAGCAAGCTGGCAAGATACCCTCATATGTGAGACAGAGTACAGTGGGACATTTTTATGTACATTGTTGTACATTAAGGAGTTGAGCATACTACCAGAAGAGTTTTCACTATTCTGTATTTTTTAGGACACCTAATTTGTTTTTAAGAGTAGCAGAAATGTTTGGGGACATTGTCAGCATACCAGACAACAAAGGATTTTCAAAATACAATACATCCTTTTCTTTGGTACAATCAATCTTTATTCTTTCTTCATGCATACTTATCAGCTGGATTGGTAATTTCTGTTTCTATTTCTTTTTTAATTCTTTCTAATTCAGACACTGACACTATTTCTTGAGAAATTACCTGTTACGTTAGACAATCTCTCAGCTAAAATAAATTAGGAAACAACTCTTCTTTTCCAAATAAGTGGAAAAGACAAACTTTATGGTTGATGGAGATGACAGTGCATCCTACCTCAGATATAAGGAGTGCTAGACAATGTGTAGCAGCATCCATACTAGCATTATGCCAGATTTTTAAGTAACAGCTCTCAGTACAGCATGTCTTACATGTTAAAGTGTTGCTCATCTTCTTCTGTCTTCTAAAGAAAAGGCATCAGCTTACTTCAGCTGTGTCTAACTGCAGAATGACAGATTATGAAATACAGTATTTATAGTTCTTGGGTTTGAGTGCTATCTAGATTAGAAAGGCAACATTGGAGAGTTTCTGTTTTATGCCTGTGAGAAAAGAATTAATGTGCAACAGAAGATAAAAAAAATTTTTTTGTTTGTTTGAAACCTCTATGTTATTTCTTCCTCATAAAATGGAAGAGTTAATTTTATATTATCAGATTGTTACAATAATGCTTTTATTATTCATGTAAAAAGTTTTAAATGTGAAATCCTGCTTCTCTTCACATTGCCAGTGTTTGAAGGATAAGATTTTGTCTGAAAAAAACCCTGACTTCCCATACTTGGAATTGAAGGAAGAAATAGCAGTCTATTGCAACTTTAATAGCTAGTCTGAACTATACACAGAGGAAAGGAAGAAAACCTAACAACCCAAATGTTCTTCGAGGGTGATGGTGAGCAGCAAATTAGATACAGCTAGGGGTAAAGCATGGCTGGAAGAAAGCCATGACTTGCCCTGCTGAGGAGTAAGACACTTTTCCATGTCTGCTTTAGTTTCCCTGCATTGTGTGCACAGATCCAGATTTATCAGTCTCCAGCATTCAGCAAGGGTATAGAAAAAACCTGGAGGAAATTACATTTCCCCCAACAGCAGGTGGTTTCCCTCTAATGAGATTTTCTGAGGACATGAAATGGGCCCATTTAATTTCTGGTTATGTTCTAAAAGCTACTTTGGAGGAGACTGTCTTTAACTCAGGCACTGATACCAATGCATTTGTATCAGGTTATGCCCTGAAAGACTCAGTTACAAAATGGGTGGATTTTGTCCTCTCCTCCTGTCACACAGCCTCTTCCACCCACTTTAAACTTTTCCACATTAGAAACTTTACAACATCTACAGGTCCCCTTCTTCCTTTCAGTGAAGTCAGGGCAGTGAAGAATTACCAGAAGCCAGAAAGAGAAACAAGAGAAGAAAAACTAAACCAAAACAAAAAAATCCTCATTTCATTTCTCTGTTATCCAGATCCCACTGTCAGTTGTTTATAAATAATTGTGATCACATCTGAGATACTTGACTACTTTACTAAATTTTACTCCTAACTGAAATAAAGTACAAAACTCAACTTCTTTAAGATTTGAAAGCAAAACTTATGACTACTTAAATTGAAAATGGGGTGGGAGGTGGGGTGGGTGTTTGAAGCAAACAAATAAACAAGCCCAAGGTTTTTTCCTACATCCT
>VXBU01009652.1:0-19721 GCA_013400315.1 Bombycilla garrulus | reverse complement strand
AAAGACAGGTGCCTGCCAAGGACAGGTGCCTGCATCTTGTCTCTGATGTGTGCTTGTGTTGGGCTTCAGTGTGTAACAGGAAGAGATTAAGGCAAATTAGCTTTTAGCTATACTGTGAGGGTCGATCAAATCTTCATCTTATTTTATGTGAACAACTGTTACGGCAATGGGACAGCTCAGCTGAGTAAAACCCTTTAAAGAAGGGATGTTACAAGATGATTTGTCTCCAATCGGGCAGTGATGAAAAGCAGTGCCTTATCTGGCTGCTCTTACTTCCACTGCATTAGTTTTAGCATTTAAGGTTTCCTTTCTGTTTCACTGAGATGGCTGTTAGCCTGAAGTGGCTCTCCTGGTGGGAGCTGCAGCATACCCCATGATCAGAAAAGCAATGCTACTGCCCACAGTGCTGCTTCTTGAGGAACAGCTTTGATGTCTGACATCAAGTGTATGGTTTCCAGAAAAATATCAGAAGAGAATGAAAAAAAGGAGGCACTTAGAAAACAACAGATAGGGCACCAAAGGTAATCAAGCCTGGAAGGAAGTGTGACTAATTTCTGTGTATATCGAGAGCTTTAAATAATGTAATTAGAGGAAGGTCATGTACAGGGAAACAAAACGTTGTACAGTAACTTAAAGAATGGGGTTTGACAGAATAGTTTCATCAGAGTTTCAGTGTGCCATTCCTCCAACTTTCAAAAGTTTTAATCCTGCATAGCTTTGGGGTTTTCTTTACAGGGCAATATTGTCCATGAGACCCAAGGAAATTACTGTCCAGATGTTCCATACCCTGTGCAAACAGGCATGTTGAACCTGACCAGAAATTCACTGCATTTTCACTACAACAAATTGTTGGAAACCAGGGGGTTCCTGTGGCATCTCAGAATGATCCAAACCCTGGTCAGGAGGCTTTTCAGCCTTGCCAGAGGTGTCAGAGAACCTGGATTGATACTGAGAATGCCTGTGGCTTTGATTTTAATCCATGAGACAAATTACTAACTTATAAGAATAATTGCAAGTCACCAGAGTTTAAAGAGTAGAATAGTAATAATTATAGATGAAAAGGAAAAGATTTGGACCCATGTCCAGGGGGGTTTGAGATTCTGGACAGNACAGTGTGCAGGGCAGAGAATGTGCAGGGCACAGTGTGTCTCAGAAAGTTTTGCTGTGTCGACCTTGGCAGGGCAGAGAAATCTACTTTTGATAAGGAACTAATAAACTGCCTTGAGAACACAACCTCAGGACTCCAGAGTGCTTCTTCGTCTCAGACAGCTGATGAGAAAAAGGACTTTTTGTACACTGCTGGAGAATCTGGGACAGGGAAGTCTCCGGCACAAATTGTACCAATAATTGCAGTTTGAGGGGCTGGTTGTCAGCAGCAATGAAAATACTGTATTAGATTACTCATAAGATGTTTGGGCAAACTATCAGACTGTTTAGCAATGTCAAAGTTCCGGTGAACCAGAGAGGTGGAGATGATGAGAGAGTGTAAGCAGGAACATGTCAGGCAGAAAATGTCTGCTGTAGCAAGACAATATTGGCTCTGAGCACATGTAGAGCTCAGGTTCTTGGCTGCCTGAGTTCAAAAATGACATATGGCTGCTTTATGCAGCTGTTGGAGCCTTTTCAACACTTGTGCCCAGTCCCACATGTCCTGAATAATCTCTTTAGCTGCATCTCCTTCCTTCCTCTTAATGCTGTAAAATACAAAGCATGGATTCAAATACTGATCCAGCTGGTCTTCTGGGCACTTTCGTGCCTCAACCTGGGACTGTTGCCAAGTACCTCAGATTTCCTGGTTACAGGTGGGGTTGCCTCCCAGTTATGCTTTGTCAAAAGTTAAAGAAAGGTTTGATAGACAACAGTGGTTGTTGAATCTGTGTCAGATGTTAGTGTCAGAAACTAACAGATTTAGATTGGACAAACTCAGCTGCCTTTAGTTAATGATCAGCTAAATCTGGTCAGTGATCAATCTTATTAAACACATTAAACACTAACCAGAGATCATTCTAAACTTCTTTAATATCCAGGGTTCTTTGCTGGCTTTTTCTCCAACATCAGGACGCCAGCCAGGAGATTATGCAATCATGCACTCACTTGCTCTTTGTCCTCCCTTTCCTTCCCCTCATCCCCCAAATCCTTCATAAATCATGATTTCTCTCTTGCATAATGGAACAGCTTGCACATGGGAAGTGAAAAGTGGCCCCTCCACCCACCTCTGGCATTCTGATTGCTCTCTGCTCGGTGGTTTCTGGAAAGGCAGAGGTGTGGCCTCAAACCCACTCCCCAATATACTGGAAGAGGGATTCACCTGTCCTAGTCAATTGCCAATGCTAAAGAAAAACATACACCTATTCCTCCTGTTATTTAGTTTACTTATACTGCCCTGCAAAAGTATTCACTGTCTACACTGAGCCTTCAAAAAACAGAGCAGAATTCACAACTTTTATTTTAAAAAATGGTCAACAGTGGACCAGCCTCATTTGCTTTCCAAAAGCCTTACATAAACTTTCTTGCCTCTTCATGCTGTTGCAAAAAATTCTCCATCCTGCTAAATGATGGGTGTGCCTGAATGGAAAAACCAAGAAGATCCCATCTAATAATTCAGATTTTTTTCTGAAAGAGGAGAGAAGACCTAAACTTCGCATCATTTTCATGGCAATGCCTTTGGGCCCTGCATTTTTTAATCTGCCCACAGTGCCCTCGCCACCAGCGTATAGGCTGTAGGAAGAGAAAAGCAGCCCTCGTCATCCTTTCACACAATCATTTAGGCTGAAAAAGACCTCCAAGATCATGCAGTTCAACCTTTCAGGTTAAGTTGTGCTGTTTGCAAGAGACAATTCGAGATCGACATTCCAGGCAGGGGTGTGATTATCAGTGAAGGTCCTTTGCTACGAGAAAAGGGACTCCATTGCCTGTTCTAAGGGCTCTTCAGACACTTGAAACAGCTCTCAAATAACAGACAACAACCCAGACCTTTCTCCTCCCAGGAAAGCGACATGATTACCAGTCACAAAAAATATCTCTTTTGAAGCTCCTTGGCAAGTAGCATAGATGCAGGTGGAGAGTTAGATCCACGTTTTTTTATAACCCTCAGGACACAGCACTCTCCTGAGGTAAATATGCCTGAACCCCCCCNCCCCCCCCCACCAGCCGAGGAAGGCTCTGAAGCTCTTGTCCTCGTTCTTAGCAAACTCAGTAACTGGGAGGTATTAGCCAACTGTAATGAACTACTAACTACCCACACATACACCAGCAGACACAGGGAAGCCCTTCTCACACACGCCTGGCCTTTCACACAACCACTGCACCCTTCCTGTTTCTAGAAAATCCACTCCTTCCCTGCCAAGCACACACTAAGCACACTTACCAACACCCTCAGGGGACCACTTAAAGGACCTGACGTGGTTTTGGCTCCGGCTGGTATAGAGGGACCAGATAACATTCTTGCAGTACAAATGTATATATTCATGGCTATTTGGAGAGCTAAGGAGATAGATGGGGGTTTGAAGAGAATGGTATAGGTGAGACTGACTTCTGAGTCACTCACTCAGCTTCTATTTGCTTTGCTTAGGTTGGAAAACAACAACAACAAAAACCCAAAACCAACCAACCAAACAAAAACCAAACAAAAACAACCCAAAACCCAAACCTAGATGTGTTTAAAACTGAGACATCTGTGCCGCTAAGCAATGAGAAAAGGCATGACTTGATTTTACTCCAGAATAAACACAGTGAGCCCTGTGCCTTCGCCAGGCAGTTCTTTGGCTAACCATGCTGAATCTGCCAGGATCCTGCACTGACTGCAAACCTCAGTAGGCTCTTTCAGTAGAAACACACATACTTTACAGGCATTTCTAAAGGACCTGTGATTACAGTATGTACTCATTCAAACAGGTAGAGATTCTTCTAGGGAACGACCAGATCCTTCAAAGCAGTAACAGGATAAAATATAAAACAGAAAGAAAGACTCATTTTTAAAATATGTATTTTAAGAGCTATGGATGAAAATGCCATGTTAGAACAAGGCAATTCTTTAGTCACTTTGGTAAGAACATGCATGTATCATCCACCTCATCTGGCAACATTTAACACAGAAATTGTAATCTGTTTAAAGTCTAAATCACTACAATAATGCAGATGGAGCAAAATCACACACTTAGCTTCTAGGAGAGGCAGTGTAAGTGAATTTAAATGCACTGGAGAAGAAAAGATGGCAGATTTCTCACAATCTTTCTGCTAAGTCAGGTGTGGTATACTAATACCATATCATGTTTACATAAAAGGCAAGAGCAGTTATCTGAGAACTTTAATACTCCTGGGCAAGAGGTCCCTGAGCAGTGCTCAGGGTATATGGGCAAGAGTGCAAGCTCATTTTATTTCCTTCTTCTGGGCAATGTTCACCACCTGGACGTTAAACATTGAATTTACTGTAACCTATCCACGTTTCCCTTCACGCCTCTTTGTTGAGACGGTGCTGCGGCACAGGAAAGAGAATGAATACTGCCTTCTTTACTTCACAGTCACCATAGCTAAAAGACCAAAAAGTTACTCAGCCACCACAATTAAGTTCTCTTACAAAAGTACCCTGAGGCAGAAGCCAGGAGCAGATCAACAGCCCAGTCCCGGAACTCCCAGCCGTGCCCGGGGGACCTGCGGCCCCTCAGCCGCCCGACTGCCCGGCCCCGGCGTCCTGCCGCCATTCGCCTGTACCGCAGCGGGCGGGAAGCGCAGGGCAGGCGGGCCGGCGCCGTTCTCCGCCCCCGGGGGGAAGGAGGAGGCGGGACGGCCCCCCTCGGCGTCCTCGCCATGAAGCAGCCGCCTCGGGCCCGCCGCGGCCCTTTAAATAGCGGCCGCAGCCACCCCTGCTCTCTGCGCAGTAGAGCGTCGCGTTGAGCTCAGCGCGCGTCCTCCTCGAGCATCCCCGCCGCGCATCGCTACCGCAGCGCTCCCGCTCGATCTGCGGCGCCGGAGCCGGACCGCGCCTGTCTGCCCGTGGTAAGTATCATGCTGCGGGGCCGGCCGCGCGTCTCCCCGCTGCCGTCCCGGGGGGCCCTTCCCGCTCCAAAGCGCGGGGTCGGGGCGCGGCCGGGCAGCCGCTCCCTTCCCACTGCGCTCCCGGAATGGTGCCCGTGGGGTCGGCGCGGCCCGCACCCCTCTTCGGGGAGGTGGCGGGAGCTGCGGCCTCCCTTTTCCGGCCGAGGGGCTCCGGGGGCAGGGCACGGCTGTGGCCGCAGCCTGCTTAGCCGAGCAATGCTGGCTGCAGCCGCGGGCGCTGCCCATGCCCGGGGCTGCCGTGGCATCAGCAATTCCTCGGCCTGAGGATAGTGCTCGGAGTGTCGTGACTAGAAACGGCCACAGAAACGCTTCTTCGGTGGTCTGTGTGTGCTGGCGCTGCGGAGAGAAGCAGGCTCCAAATCCTTCCTGGACTGGAGAGAGGAGTAGTAGCTCATTTCAAGAGATCAGCCATAAGACAACGCTTCCGTGGGCCGCAGCATAATAAAATCTGAATTCACTAATACTCTGTTTTCCTTGAATTGTTGGCCGGTATTCTAGTTTATAACTCCTGTTTTTCCATTTCCCCCTCCTCTTACTAGAGCAATCATGTTTGAAATTAAGAAGATTTGCTGTATTGGTGCTGGTTATGTTGGTGGGCCAACCTGTAGCGTTATTGCACAAATGTGCCCCAGTATTAAAGTTACTGTTGTGGATGTCAATGAGGCCAGAATCAATGCCTGGAATTCAGACACACTCCCAATCTACGAGGTAAATATCACTGTTGTCTCTTCTTCCAGCCAGTGTTGCCTTTGTGTGCCTCCCACTACATGACATTTCCCCATAGCCCATTTCTGAAGCTTGTCAAGCCTAGCACATCAGTGATGTCTCTCAAAAAGAGTATTCTGGAACACCTGCTTGTCACTACTGCTCATTAAAATAGGTTTTTGAAATAATGTAATTCAGCTGATGCAGATACGCCTTCATGATTATATGAAGGACCTAATAAGGAAAAAGTAATTCTGTATGTAGTAAATTGTGCTGACTTTTGGGATTGATCATAGCATAGTCATCTTGCTCAATTACAGATGTTACAGATATTGTGTGTTGTAGCACAGTATAAATGTGTAATACTGAGCTGTAAGCTTTATTCACATTCTGAATACTGCCAAAATCCTGTCTGTGCTGCACAACTTTATTGTGTGGAAAGATGGGTACAGTCATGTTTCTGTTTCAGTTGTACCATAAATTTTCAATCTGGCCTGGGAAGACCAGGCCAAATAAATGTATCACACTGTCACTCCTTCATTACAAAATTACTTTAATTAGAAAATACATAAAGCATTTTTCTATCTTGCTTCTTTTAGCATTTGTTGTTTTCCACTATTTTTCATCATAAAAGGATAGGTCTCTTTTTCTTTCTGTCATTCTTTCATGAAATACAGTTTTTATAGATTTAAGTTCTTTAATAGGAGTGAAAACTTATCTTCACTCATCTCACAAAGACAAGGCAGCTGACTGGCACTAACAGTTGCTCTTTTGCAATAAGAAGTCTTCTTCCCTGTTAAAACCAGAGCTATGCTGTGACTAAGTCAAGATGAATAGACATCCTTTGTCATATAAATTCAAAAGGAACTGTGTATAATGTTCAGATTAGCAGGTGAGGCATGAAAAAAAGTTTTTGAAAGCAAATACTTTGCTTTCTATTAACGCTTGGACTGAATGAGCTAAAGTAGAGCTTGCCTTTGCATGTTTAAAAAAAAAACAAACAACCCAGACTTGTAACATCTGTTTCCTGAAATGGTATCCTTTGCTTACAAAAAATGTACAAAATCTGACAAGAATTAGTTCAGACAGTTGTAAAATTGAGTCATTGCATAGTGAGGTTTTTGTGGGTTTTTGGGTTGGATTGTTTTCTTTTCAGTGTCAGAAATTGTCTAGTGGGCTGCCTTTCTATTTATATCGCATTGTAAGACCATAGTTGGAATATTTGATGGGCTGTAAGACATGTTATTTTGCCTGTTCTGACCTTTGTTTTTCTTCTAAGTGGGTGGTATTTGATAGAAAATGAGGCAATAAAATGTCTTGCGTAAGAAAATTTTGCTATCTTCTTTCTATCCAGTGAACCTTTGCCTTTCTGGCACTTAGTTAAATATATAATATCATGATGGGTGTCTCATGTTGGAGATATGATTGCCACGTGAAAGTGCATGACTGACTATTCAAACAAAAAGTAAAAGCTTTAATCTGTGACAACTATATCTTGGTTAAAAAATTTTAAGACCATTGTTGTACCAGAGGATTGCTCATTTATATGTGACCTCCTGCCTCTCTTGTTTGAGGTGGAAATGTTAAGAGAAGCGAAAGTGTTACAGCACCGTATGTGTCTCTGGAAAGAATTTCATCACATTATGGCTGTTGTGATTCTTCCACACTGTAGGAGTGGTGCCATGATAGGTTTAATCTGGCCCACAGATGGGTGGTTGCTAAAAGGAGTGGTCTTGATTTCCTGTGTGTCTCTGCTCTCTATCGTTCACTGGGTCTGGGCTTGCTTACTTGGTGGAAGACTTTGTGGGGTGTTTTTTGTGCTGAAGCAGTTTCAGATCTGATATTGAGGGGATCATGGAAAGAGGGAAAAGGAGAACTGAGACTACCTCTTATGTTTGCAGCCTAGGGAATATTGTAAGACTTCTTCTTGAATCTACTTAACATCACTCTACAGGTATTGCTTTAATTGCTTCTTGTGGTAGTAGAACTGATCACGGAACTAGCTGAAAGCTAAAATCTGTGCAGATAACCAATTCAGTGTGGCTGAAAGTTTCAGGACAGCATTGTGAGTCTTCTGAATAAGAAAGAGCTTAACTTTTTTTACTCTGTAAATCTTCAGAAGCTTTACTTCTGCCAGACTGAAAACATGCTGCACTGACAGGGGAAAATATCTTTCTGTATCTGAAATTATATCCTGTTTGGCCATAGAGTTTGCTGTTCTTCTAACTGCATTAATTTTAACTGTTTTTTTCTGCTTCTTTTTCAGCCAGGGTTACAAGAAGTAGTAGAATCCTGTAGAGGAAAAAACCTCTTCTTTTCCACCAGTATTGATGATGCCATTAGAGAAGCTGATCTTGTATTTATTTCTGTAAGTTTAGGAGAAGGTTGTTGTGTTTATCTTTTTTTTTCTTTTTTTCTTTCTTACCAACTCATTATTTTGCTTTTCTTTCAGGAAGTTGCCTTCATTTTATCATGTAGATTCAGTTAGCAATGTCATGTCATTGTGTCACAGATTTCTCCTTGTCTTTCTGTGTACTGTGGGAAAAGTGTTAAGTAAGTTTGTTGTTTGTTTTTCTCATAGCCAGTAGGACCTTGGAGAAATGAAATGGTAATGTTGATGTTTAACTTGGTTAGGTGTATGGAGTCAGAGCAGAATGTAGCTCTGTCAAAGCTCTGTCACTGCAGTGTACTGGTGAAATCTGTGAGAGCTTGATAATAATGATAAAATTCATAGACAGATATGCAAAATCTTGTGCTAGAAAGAGGATTCAGTGAAAGATGAACCTTTCGCAAACTCAAGGTTGTTACTCTAATGCAGAATCCAAAAGAACTGATTGTTGTTTGCTTTGGTAGGGCACAGTTAAGTTTTTTGTTACAGTCCTTTATTTTGAGGTCTCATCTTTGTTAGGGCATTGTACTATGGAGCTCCCTTTCTGACAGTATTTTTCTTCATTCATTAAGTCTAAAATGAATGCTATATGGCTGGATGACAGCCACTAGTACAGCCCATATATTGCCACCTGTCTTTGGTTCAAAACAAGCTGTTGGGTTTTACACATAGTTGCTGTTTTTTCATTCCATTGGTAATGAAAAGAACCCTCTGTCTTAATCTAAACGACGTGTTTGCCCTCATGTTGCCTTTTGTGTGTACATCAGTATACTAATTTTCATCAGCCCTACACTTAGGTTTCATTGCAAAGTGAGTTTAAACAATAGTTGTCTCACTGGCCACAATATTCTTACAGGAGTCTTTGCAGTCCTAGTGTGGGGCAGGTAACAAAAAGTGGCTGGCTATAATCATAAAGAAAGTACTGGTGTTTCTAGAATAAGGATTGTTTCACCAAAGCCTTCAGAGCTGCTATGAATTGCTCTTGTTTAAATCTTACTTGAATAGAGACCAGTGAGCTCTCTGTAGAAATCAGAATGGGTAATTGAGACAGCTAGTACCTCTTCATCTGCTGTGATAACCAGAATAATTCTGGGGTAGAAGCATTTTCCTTCCTCTGAGAAGGAAAATGTCCATCAGTCTTAACAATTTCACCTTGCCTCTTAACACAAGAGGTACTGACCAATAACGTTTCTTCCCCTTTCACGTATTTGTAATTAGGTTAATACACCAACAAAGACCTATGGAATGGGAAAAGGCCGAGCAGCGGATCTGAAATACATTGAAGCTTGTGCCAGAAGAATTGTACAGAATTCAAATGGCTATAAAATTGTCACTGAGAAAAGCACAGTTCCAGTGCGTGCTGCAGAGAGCATTCGTCGAATATTTGATGCTAATACTAAGCCCAACTTGGATTTGCAGGTAAACATAATCTTTGAGTTGTGTATTTAAAGGCTGGCTGTTGCTTTTGGCTTTTACTTGTTGTTCTTTTTTTCCTGTGCATGTAGGTGCTGTCTAACCCGGAGTTCCTCGCTGAAGGAACAGCCATCAAGGACCTGAAGAACCCAGACAGAGTGCTTATTGGTGGAGATGACTCTCCAGAGGGACAGAAAGCTGTCCGTGCTCTGTGTGCTGTTTATGAGCACTGGGTGCCCAAAGAAAAAATCATCACAACCAATACCTGGTCATCAGAACTTTCTAAACTGGTAAGTGTTGCTCCCTGCTATGGTCTGCAGTGAGCAAGGGGTGTGAGACAAAGCTTGGAAGCAGAATTTTGTTGACACTGACTGATGCAGCTAGGAAAGAAAGGTGAGGTTGGGAGGACCCAGTGCATGTATGTCAAAGGGTATTGATCTTTTCCATTTGTCAGCTGACCTAGTTAATAGATGATTCCAGCTTTCTGTGAAGTCGTTTTCTCACTTCTATTGCTCTTAGTACTAAGACCAAACCTTTGGTGCTGCAGAAACTGATCACCATAATAAAATGTTTCAAACTCTGCAAGTTAAGTATTATTGTATTTGCTTAAATTCCATTAACGGGCATCTATATATTTATATATTAAACTCGTTAAGTTTATCCTTTTGTATGTCAATGGTATTGCATAGATAGTAAAGTAGTCTTTCAGTAGAAACTCCCTTTGGTCTGTGGACATCTTGGTTTCTGGAAAAATGAAGTACTTTACTATGCTGTTTATTTGCAGGCAGCTAACGCTTTCCTTGCCCAAAGAATCAGCAGCATTAACTCAATCAGTGCTCTGTGTGAAGCTACAGGAGCAGATGTTGAAGAAGTAGCAAGAGCTATTGGAACAGACCAGAGAATTGGAAATAAATTTCTCAAAGCCAGTGTTGGTAAATGAAAAACTCCTCCTTTCTTTTTCCCCACTGGGTTTCTGTTTAATAGTGGAATAGTAGTTTTGAAATAAGTAATCTGATTCTCTTAAAATTTTCTACAGCATTAGAGGTGCTTAATGTATGAAGATATTATTGTAGAATACTAGTATAAATCAATTTTTCTGGTAAAATACGTAGAACTGAGGTTGCTGCAGACCCGGCATCTGAAACTGGAGAGTTCAGAGTGCATAGTTTACCCTGCCTGTGACACAGGAAAGAAAAGCTGTGACTTAATTTTTCTGAAGCATTACTGATGACAGTGCACTCTAAGATGTCTTCCGAATTGCAACTCCTGTAGTTTTGTTTGGAAGTTGCTGCCAGTGGCCCAAGGGAGAGAATACCTCTAGTTCAGAATGTGTGATGACACCTTCTAATTTGTAGGATGAATTCATAGGATGATAAGGTTGGAAAAGACTTCCAAGACTGAGTCCAACCTTTTGACCAATTACCACCTTGTCAACTAGGCCATGGCACTAAATGCCATATACAGTCATTTCTGGATCATATTTATGAGAGGATATGACAAAGTGGTGATCAGTGCATCAAGATTTAGAACTTCAGAACAAGACTAAAGCCTCTCTGTATGGTTTCATGCTAGAAAGTGTGACTTTAAAATAACCTGATTATATATAACCTATCCTAGTATCTATGCAAGAGTGAAAAATAGATAGCAAATTCGTTACCAAAAATTGCTGCTTAGGTTGTTGTAATTCCTTTTATATTGTGTTGTTTCTGGGACTCTGCTTGCTGAGCAAAGTTCTAGGTTCAAGGATCCCTCTGTCTCAGTTCTTCCTTGGCCAGCTGTGGTGATCTTTGGTTCTTGGCAATGATTAGATATCCATTTGGGGGTACGAGAGGAAGGAACCTAATCCTAACACACTTATTCTGAGAAATATTTGTCTAAATCATGAGCTGGGTGGAGAATAGGCCCAGGAGCTTGTCTGCCTACTTTTAATAATAGCCCATAGTTGTTTTTTCTCATAGAGGGTCAGGTTTCTGTGTTAAAACTTCCATTGATTTCAGTGGAACCTGAAGCATAATTAAGCCTTCTGTCATTGACAAAGTAAGTTAGGTCCAGGAGTTGGATTTTAAGAGATTAAGGTTTTTCAGTTGCTAGCGGTGAAATACTGGGAAAAATAATAATGCTGACTTTGTTTGTCAGTGATTGCCAAAAACTACTTGGTTCCGCAGATTGGCTTGGATCAGTACCTTAGCCACCTGTAAAATAACTACTTTCTCTTTCAGGGTTTGGAGGTAGCTGTTTTCAGAAGGATGTCTTGAATTTAGTGTACCTCTGTGAGGCACTGAACTTACCTGAGGTAGCTCGCTACTGGCAACAGGTACAAGTTGTCCACCAATTTTTTCAGAGGGTGGTGTTTCTTTCACTCAGCTCTCAGGTGTTGAGCTTTCAAGCATTGTCCGAACAAACTTTGTTTCATCTCCAAGGAGCAGATACCTTAGTGCTGATCACCATTACGTTTCAGGGCCCTCAGCCTAACTCTGGCATTTATTTGATACTTGTGGGTGCATAGGCTTTTTTGGGGTGAATTAAGTTACTTGGATCAAATAGATTGTGAAGCTGTCTAGCAGCAGTGGAAAATGTGAAGTACAAGCATGTGTGTCCTTTTGCAGTTGGGTATCTGTCCACTTTGAATTCAGAACTTGTGATCTTTTCCTCTGGGTCTACTTTTACAGTTCTGAAAGAACTCAGTAGATCCTGCTATTTTTTTAAAATAAACATGGTTGGTGCTGTTCCCTGGTTTCATGTTAGAAAGCTTTGAGATGTGTGGTATGGTCAAAAATCCCGTTTAGTTTATTGTCCTGATTTGTCTGTGGTGGTTGAGTATAAGGCTGCCTAGCAGATTCCCCCCGAATACCAAGTACGTAGTTTGCCTGCCTTATTAGCAGCTTTGCTCTTCTTTGTCTTCATTTTGGTTAGCCTTTTTTCCCTTCACTCTTCTCCATCCCAGAAAGAATTAGAACACTTATGTGTAATAACAAAATAACAAAAGTGAGTCCTTTAACTGTGGTTGTATTACTCAGGTTGTGTGTATTGATGTCTGTTAGTGTGGTTTAAAGAGCCTAAAAATATTCTCACAGTTGTTCCACATGGCATGTGAAATCTATAGGTCTGGCAATGGTATGTCCATGTGACAGCAAGTACCTTAACACTGAAATTTTTTTCTAGGCACAGACATGGGAAGCAGTAAGTTGTTTTTTTTTAAAAAGCAATCTGAAAAAAATCCTAGCCTTAAACTAGATAATGCATGTTAAGCTGTGTAAGTGTGCATCCAATATTCACTTATTAATTTATCTCAGAATTTGATAAGTTAACTGAATTTATCTTCAGATTGCTTATGATACTGAGTAAAAATGCTTGCTAAAAGCTTTCTTTTTTAAGCCTTTATTAAATTTATGTGTGGGTAGTTTGGCTTGATTGTTAACAGAATCTGTTTATAGTTTAAAATGTCTCCCTTCTGTACCATCATGGCTTGTATAATTTCAGGTAATAGACATGAATGATTATCAGAGAAGAAGATTTGCTTCCCGCATTATTGACAGCTTGTTTAATACTGTCACTGACAAGAAGATTGCTATTTTAGGGTTTGCTTTCAAAAAAGATACTGGGGACACCAGGTAAGCAAGCAAGCTTGGTTCACCAGCATAGATTCCCACAGCTGTCACCAGCTACCCAGCTAATGCCCAGCACTGAATTGAATTAATAGCTGGATATGGGACCCTTTTTTTTCTCTTGTGACTGAATTGGTTTGTAACAAGGATTAGTCTTTCTTAAATGGGTGAGAACTGATTCTTGACCTCTACAACAGACATGAATCACACAGAATTTGCAGATAATTTTAGTCCTTATTAACTTGCACAAGCAAAGATAGAACCAGCTGGAAAAGTGTTTGCATTCTTTTCTGTGGAGACTGGAAGGAGTCTGTCAAAGTCTAAGTTGCTTTGTGAAATCAAGGTTTCAGCTTGATTTCCTGAAGTGGTTAATTCTGTTCTCCTATAAAGGTCAAGCTTGATACAACTCTTCAACTGCAGTTTGTGGGGAAAGCTTATAAACTCCAGGCCCTCATAATTTTTGGTCACTAGGAGTCACCAAACTTAGTATCTTTCTTGGATGATTCAGCAAAAGAGATACAAACCTTTTGATATTATTCTCCATGGTGTCCATCAAGATTACAGGTTTCCTGCTGGCATGACTTCCACTAAGATATTTAATGTAAAAATGATACAAAAACTCTGGCATCGCATATCGTGAGACTTGCAGACTTTCATTACTGGGAACATACCACCTGGTTCTTTAACTGATTGATTCTCTTCCTTAGAGAGTCATCCAGTATCTACATTAGCAAGTATTTAATGGATGAAGGAGCAAAGCTGCATATCTATGACCCTAAAGTACCTAAGGAACAAATCATCTTAGATCTCTCACATCTGGGTGTCTCAGAAGATAACAAAGGTAAGGATTCTCATAGAAAGTTTATTCCCCTCTTCCCACCCTTTTTTCAATATACAGGGGTCTGTTTAACTATTATAAATTCATTTTCAGCATGACATCATTGTGCTGTTGGTTGCACTTACTAGAAAATTGTTATAGCTCAGAGGATTACTCTCATTCTTCTTTCTTTCCCAGTAGCTTTTGTAAATAAATTCTAATTCTCAACTATTGTGTATTTTTGTTTCAATAAACACTCTTTTGAACAGATGCCTAGAATTAAAAGGAAGAGAAAGAAGAATGTCCAGAAGGACAGACTACTTCTGATAGTTTCTTTGTGCCCCAAGTTCTATCTTTAGTTCTTTCTTTACATATCTAAAATACAAATATAGAAGTGATTCTGGAATGCACTATTGAGCATTCTCCCTTCCCTCATATCACTTCCAAATTACTTTGTTCCCTTACATTCAAGAAAACTTTAATAATCACCTATGATTACAGAGGTAGAGGGTATTTGGGACTTCTCTTTTCTTACTGGGGGCAGGG
This sequence comes from Bombycilla garrulus, assembly GCA_013400315.1. Classification (NCBI taxonomy): domain Eukaryota; kingdom Metazoa; phylum Chordata; class Aves; order Passeriformes; family Bombycillidae; genus Bombycilla; species Bombycilla garrulus. The sequence continues at coordinate 5,191 of VXBU01009652.1, read as the reverse complement.
GGAATGGAGCTGATGGATGGGGAGAGTAGTTGAGGCTTCTAGAGGTGAAGAGAATGGAGCAAATTGCACTGTAATGGAGAATGAAGGGGGTGTACATTATTAGACATGCCCTTGAGAGGGAAAGGGGAGGCTTGCTCTAGGTAGCAGCTCAGGCAGCCCCTGGGGAGCCAGCTGTGCCTCTTCTCTGGTGTGAACTGGGTGTTAAATAGAAACTGTGATATGCTGCTGTTGTACAGATGATCACCTTTGTGAGGGTTAGCATTTGAGTACTCCATAGTGCCTTCAAGTTCTAGAGATGTGCTTGACTGCATCAAATTTGAATTGAAAATTGAATGCTTGACTTCAAACATGTAAGTGCTGACTACTCAGGTGACAGGTATGACCTGCTCTCATTTAAATAAGTAAAATCAAAATATTTAAGTATCTTGGTAGAAAATATCTCCTGGTGAGTGACTTGAAACTACTTGTTTGTGTAGGGCAAGGAAGGAGACTCATTTGCCAGAAATGTGCCAGATTGATGTTAGACATGCAGAATCAAGCTGTTTTCCTTCTGTTACAGTGTCTCAGTTGGTCACTATCAGTAAAGATCCTTATGAAGCCTGTGATGGAGCTCATGCCCTTGTAATTTGCACTGAATGGGACATGTTTAAGGTAAGTGTTATCTTTAAACTAAAGAAAAACAGAGAGAGTGTTGTGCTATTGATTTATTTTATCTGCTTTAATTAATTACTCTTTACAGGAGCTGGATTATGAACGTATTCATAAGAAAATGCTCAAGCCTGCGTTTATCTTTGATGGTAGGAGAGTTCTAGATGATCTTCACAATGAGCTACAAGTCATTGGCTTCCAGGTAATTATCTGGGTGATGCTTCTTATGTTTCTTTCCTTCTGCTCTCTTCCCTATTGCTCTCCCTCTTCAGTGACTGAGTAGCAACGGAAAAAAAACCTCTAGAGGTGAGGATTTAAATGTAAACCTGTCTGTTCTTAAGTGTTCTTTAGTACTGTCTTCCTCCACTATCTTACTACTTTCACAGACTGATGTGCTTTTGAAGTTGAGGCTATGCCATCAAAATTCCACAGTATAAGCCTGCCTTAGAATCATTCAGGTTAGAAAAAACATCTGAGGTCATAGAGTGCAGCCGTAACTCTAATATCTGAGTGCTGCTCTGGTCCTCTTTGCAGCAGGGAAATAATGGACAGTTAGGAGATAAATGTGTAAAACTGCTAAATCTCATGCCTAAATTTATTCTAGGCATGATATTTTACTCCAAAACGAGCCCCTCCACTGTTTCTTTCAGACCTGCAGTCTTTGCTGCTACCACCCAGCAGAAGGGCTGAGTTTTTATGTTACGACCTATGCTATAGCCCCTACTTGGAATCTTACTTTAATATCGCAAAAAAAAACAGCTTTTGAAATTGACAGTAACAGGATAGCAAAACACACTTACTGCAGAAGCAAATGTAAGCTGTAAGTACCATTTTTGCTCCACACAAAAGTCTCCTCCTGGAGACAGGAGACTTAAACACTGGACTAGATATAATAAGTGGTAATAAATGTTTATCAGGCAGTGATACCTTCACTTGGACGAACTATTAAGGAAAGTTTTGGACTCTTTTCCCTGAGGTTTGTGTAACAAAGCTGGCTGATATGGGAGGTGAAAGCAGTGAGTGCAAAGATGTATCTGAGGATAGTCAGTGAAATGCTCAAGTATTACATGAGAGGCTAGAGGAGATGACTGATTAGTCTTTTTAGTCCTTTGTGCTTGATCAAAATCAGCTAGAAGATCCAAACAATGGTGTTTGTTTATACCAGAGAGAGGACCCAGAAGCTTAACTTTTTAGCTAAGTGTTTTTCTAAGCTAATAGCAAATTTTATATCGAATTCTAATCTGTGTGATATTTCTCCTAGGAATTTCTCGTCTGAAGTCTTCTGTGGCTTCCAGACTTTATAGATCAGAGATCTACCGTGTTTCTTCTATGAAATTCTGGTCAGATTTTTAACCAGTTTGTGAGTTTGCCATCCAGAATGCAATCAGTCATCCAGAATATCATTGCAAAGGCATTTAACAATTGACCTATATCTTCTGCATGAAATAATTAAAAGATTTTGTCTTAAATGGACAATCCCAAAATTTAGGTTTTTAAGCCCTAGTCTTTTAACTTCCCTTGTTAAAAGCTGTTGCATTATACAGCCTGACACTAATAGCAATTCCATTGTATACAATCCAAACCTATGAATTTGAGGAGTTTTAATTCTTTTTCTCAAACTGGAGTTTAAATAACTTTAAACATACCTACCATTTCAATTATAACCTGTTTCCATAGCTAAAGCTTAATTCAGGAAATATGAATGGAAGCTCTGTGATTCTAGGCAGAATAATTTCTGATTTGAGAAAGAAGTCTGCTCAGGTCTTAAGCAGGAAGAGCAGAGCAAGCCTTGATTGAAGGGTTTGAAGCACTTTCAGCATGGATGGAGTTTTACTAGTACTAAAATTACCAAATCCCAGAATAATCTGATGGAAGCATCTCAGCCAGACACCATAAAAACAAAATCTGCAAGCCAGATCAGATGCATGTTTCAGTCATTTTTCATTGCCTGTACTCCTGAGTACCGTGCTTACTCTCATAACAGCTGTAGGATTTCTCTATATTTTTTCCCTGTTAAATCTACAGGTGTGTACACTGTTTGTGAACCAGCTTGTATAAATCCATTTAACCAGACAGTTGAGGCTGTTAAAGGGCAAATATGGTCCATACATATCTCTTGACTGTTTAAACAAGGCTCTTCAGTGTTAACTCAGATGTCTGCCTAGAATATATTCATCAAAATTTTGCTAAAGTAAAATAGTTGGAAGTATTTTGCCTTTTGGAGCTTTGCATTTGACCTGTGTTACTTAAGAGGAAAGCTACACTTCTGCTTATTTATGCCTGAACCGTCTTACCTAGTTGATATTTTGTCTTCTACAAGCTCTGTCCCTAGTAATCGTAGTCTGACCTACTAATTAGGGGAATTTGCCTTGCTCTTTGAATTTTGCCATACCTGGCTTGTATGTTGGCTTTGTTACAGGCTTTCGCTTGTTGTGTTGGCTGCCTTTAGCCTTTCAGAGTTGTGTTGCTTCAAAGATGGCCTACTGCATTATGGAGGGGAAAAAGCTTTTTCTCTGCTAATTTAGTGTACATTTTTAGGAAAAGGAATCTGAACCCCCATTTTATGAATACCCAGAAACATTTTGTTATTTGTATTCATAGTCTTATGGATGATGAGGCAGATGAATGTTCAAATTGTCAAGATGCAGCTTTTAAGTAGGCAAAGCAGGCACCTGTAAAAGTCTGGTTGGTTGTTTTGGTTTTTAAACAAACTCCTTGCAATTCCAGGCACAGAAACTGTCCTTGGGCACACTGTGCTTTGTGGCTTGTTTTATTCTAATGTTCATAAAATGTGTTGTTTGTAGATTTCTCATAGGTTGATGTGGTTGTTAGCTTGCCACACTCACTTGTTAAATGTGTTTTCTTTTTCAGATTGAAACAATTGGGAAGAAGGTGTCAGCCAAAAGAATTCCTTTTGCTTCTTCATGTGAAATTCCTAAATTCAGCCTGCAGGATCCACCTGTCAAAAAGCCTAGAGTATAATGTTTAATAGATACTGAAGAAATTCTGTGGATCTTGTTAGTGATTATTATCACTATATGCCTTTGCTTTTTTTAAGGAAATTTATTTTTCATAAACTAAACCAGTTTTACACTAGAAATAGTACCTAGTACATGTGAATTCAGTCTATTTTCAAATCTCTATTTTTATAGCAGTTTCTTCAGGTTTCTGAAGATGGTACAAACCTGGTTTTAACAATGAATCATCTTTTAAGTGAAAAAGTTACCTTCAAACTGCAGATTTCTGCTTCTAGAAATGTTCCTAAACAGCACTTTATATCTTTCAAATGATATGAAAACAACAGAAGTAGAGTATCTTTTTACCTTAGTCCAGTTATAGACTGTAATCAGTCTGTATAAACTGTGGTCTATAGAACTGGAACATTGGTTGCACCAATTTTTTTTTTTGGGAGGTGATTCTTTGCCCAGTTAAAGGCATGCTCTAACTGGCATTGAAGTCAAAAGACCATTTCTGAGTAAATTGGTAGGGTTTAGGTCCAGCCCTAAGGTAGGACTGACTTCAGCAGTAATGTCCCAGTCCTGGTTGGGATCTGTTGGCACTGATGCAGTCTAAACTGCATCTCTTGGGAGACCAGATAGTTCTGCAGGCATCAATTGTGTAATTAGTGCCTGTGGACAGCAGTTACAAACTGATCCACTGGCAGATGTTCAGTTTTCATTCTTTGGTTGTCTTGCCTACATTCCATGTGCAGCCACACATTTTTGATTTAATCAGATTAATGGGGCAAATATTGTCTAAATTTGAGCAATACAACCTGTCTTCAGCAGAGAAGCATTCTGCTGTTTGAACATTGAATTTAAGGAGAATTAATTTATTTATTTGGTATCAGCCCAAGTAGAAAACAAATACTGGCTTCAGTGTTACCTGATAGTTATCTTTTTCTATCATTACATGCTCCATCTGAAAGCAGTCTTTTAAATGAATCTGCAAAAAATTTATCTCTGCTGTGAAGAAATTAAGGAGAAATTCAGCCCCTTAAATCTGCTTCCTACCTCATTTGACTAGCAGGAATGAATATTTCCAATGTTCTCTTGATATTTTTGCTTTTACTGTTACTTTGTTTCTACTTGTTTTTATTATTCTCAATTGGCCAGTGCTATTAAAATCCTTGAGATGACAGTGTTTGTCAGTGTTTGGCTTGTTGCATGGTGTTGTGGAATGGGAGGGGAAGATGAGGGGGAGAGGGATGATCATGAACAGGTTTTAGACTAGAAGGTATAGACATCTTTGTTGAATAATTGAGTGTTGGGATAGTAGAAAATTATCCTGCAAGTGATCAAAAAATACCTTCTGAATGATTCAACTGGTGTGCCTTCAAGCATGGTGTATCAATAGTTAAACAGGAGGTAAGACCTGTGTCTCAATGAGTGCTATTATTGTAACTGCTTATCCACAGAAATGTAGATACAGTTTAAGCTTTAGGACAGTTACTTGAAGATTTAAGCAACTTGTGTAACAATTTGAATAAACAATACAAGACACTGTTATCTGACTGAAATATTGTCCTAAGTTACAATGTAAA
>VXBU01009609.1:802-13214 GCA_013400315.1 Bombycilla garrulus | reverse complement strand
ACATCCCAACCCCCCACAGATGGCCACTGAGTATTTTGAAGAGTAGAAGCAGTAAGGCTCAAGATTTTAATGCAAGTATAAGAGAAAAGAAATCTATAAACATGACTGAACTAAAAAAAAATTATAAACTATAACTGCAAAAATAGGCAAAAGACTATTGCAATTTTTCTCCTCTGGCATCTTTAACAATACTGGGGGAGAACAGCTTTACCACATGCTGGTGCCATCCACGCTGTGGGCACCAATCCAGACCCCAGCTGTACATCAGTTTTGTTCTGACATAGGTGGGGTGCCAGTGCTGCCTGTCTGCAGGAGAGGCTGTATTTCTATTTGCAGTGCCATCATCCTTGCTCACCCACTTGCTCATGCTCCTGGTCTTCCACTTTCCATTCAGCTTCGCAAATCCTGCAGTATGCCAGCCCTGGGCAGGGGTTGGTCCTGGAGAACTCACTCCATTAGCAGTAAAACAGTGAGGAAAAGCTCAAGGAAGAAGGATATTCAGAGCCTGAGTCAGCACATCCTTCTTGCTTACTGTCCACTGCACAAACCATTGCTGAAGGATGATGCAGGGGTAGGACTGAGTACTCAGGAAGGACAGGGGGGGTAGGGCTGCTGAGTATATAGCCCAGCAAAGAAATCCAGAGGAAACTGCAGCCTCAGCTCTCTCATGGAGGAACATATCAGGGCACACAGTCACACCAGCCAGGAGCGCTGCTTGTTTCCACATGAGCAGCCAATTTTGGGGTCAGTTTTCTCATACTTTTCTCTATGGCAATAGCAGCAAATGCATCCTCAGTGCCAAGGGGCTGTAGCATTAGTTGCTGTCTCTTTCTTGATGCAAATACTAATGTAATTCCTCATACTATGGAGGAATTAGCAATTTTAGATCATTACTGGGGAAAAACATGGCAAAGATTAACTTGTCTCCCCGTAGTGCTGGTGTCTCATGCAGCAGAGAAGGAAGAAAAGGCTTGACACCGCACTGAATCCACTTTTGTCTTAGCAGGGTACTGGCTGCATCTGTTTGAAAGGCTTGTATTGTATCACTGCTCTTTGTTATCAGGTTTCCCATGGTGGTCAGTGTTACATATCTTACATTGTTTGAGCTAATTAAGCCTGGGAATCAGGGAAAGCACATTTCCGGCGGGGATTTATTGCCAAAAGATATTTCAGCTGAAGGGGGAAAAAAGGAAATCTCCCTTTATGGCCAGCATTCCTGAGCTGTTTCATAATATTCAGCGTTCGTTTTCATAGAAATTCTTGACAGTAATGTCAAGAACTTTGAACTTGAGCAGTTTTCCTCTGTTTTGTTGAATTTAAAAGCATCGTAAAGAAAACTAGGGATCTGTGTAGTCACAAAAATAAAAATACTTGAATTGCCTTGGTTGGAAACATGTTTGTTAATAACTTACAGACAAATAACTGTTTGCTCTCCAGGTACTTTGTGCCAAAAAATAGAGTATTATTTGCACCTGCTTTTATACCTCTTAACTAGAGAACTGCAAGTGGCAGCATTTTACATTCTTCACTGGTATCCATTTCTTGGATGCCAGCAGAGGCAGAGGGACTTGGCTCCCTCCTGCCTGTGCCCAGCACCGAAGGGGTGCTCAGAGCACCTGGCAGTAGGAGGGCTGAGCCCTGCCTGTGTGCCTGGCATGACAGAGCTGAAGCACCTTTTACAGCACCTTCAGCTGCCCAGCGAGTACTGCCCGTGGTGCAGAGCCTGGGCTGCAATGTGGTTGTTGGCCCAGGACAAAGGGGAAGTTCTGCTCTTACGTATGGGATGTCGTACACAGGTTCATTGTTAGGAAAATCTGTGTGTGTGAACAAAGCCCTGCTTTTCTTCTAGATGGTATTAATAAACACTGTCGGGGGACTGGTGATGATGACAGTTTGTTCATTTTCACCAGTAAGTCTAAAAGGCTTTGCTGAAAGAAGTGGGGTGATGATCCCTTGCCTGCCAAGGTACGCCAAGAGCAACCAGGGATTGCTGTGGATTATTAAAGGCATACAGTGTTTTGCATAAGAAGGTCCTGTTTTCAGTTTTGTGTAACTTTTGTTAAGCTTTGACTGGTCAGTATGTCTTCTGAAGCATGGTTTGTTGGCTCTTTTGTTTGATTAGTTTGGTTCTGGTTTTTTGTTTGTTTTGTTGTTGTTGTTTGGGTTTGTTTGTTTGGGTGTTTTTTGGGTTTTTCTTATATTGGTAATTTCAGCTGAAACATTTCAGCTCTCCCAAACCTAATGAAAGAAAGGATTTTCATCCATGGGAAAAGAAAACCTGGCAACTTTATCTTGAAAAACCATTGGCAGTGCCTCTCATTTGAAGCAGGAACTGAAAGTCTGGTACCATTATATTGTCAGTGAAAGGAAATTTACTTTAAATTTACTAAAATTTGATTTCTAGCATTTCCTAGTTTGTACACGTTCACCACAGAGGAGAGTATTTTAACCAAACTCCCCTGATACTTGGCCTGCAATAAGCAGGCTAGAATGTGATCTGTCATTGCAGCCAGTTAATCCTTTAGGTCAAGTGAGAAGAGTCTTGAATAGAAGAGATTCCAACTACTGATAGCACATATAGGTGTCAGTGAAGCTGAAGATAACACTTCAGTCTCTCCTAAATTTCTTTAAACAGGAAATGACATGCCAAAACTGTTAAAATGATTGTGTTGCAATTAAAAGTCAGACTCAAAGTTAAATAGGAAGAATTTCACAATTAAGGTTTTCTTCATAATCCACACCAGTCCTTTTGAGAAAATTTTATTATTATGATCCATCTTTAATTAAATGATTATGCTAATTTTTTTTCCCTAAGTCTCTATGCTCATGTAGTGCAGAGGGTGTCTGTGCTGTTAAAATTAATGAAGACTATTGTAAAGAAAGTCCTTGGCTGTAGGGTCCTCAACCCAAGTGCTCCTGCAGCTGGAAAACAAAAATGTGCAGCCCATGAGGCAGCAGGTTACAAAAAGGGAGAGGATTACATGCTGTCTTCGGAGTCAGACTATGAGATGGCACATCTGCTCTTGCCACTGCATCTTGATATGCTACTGACTAAGTGTCCTAGGTTACAATGTAAAAATATGCCAGAAGGTCTGTATTCTATCTCCATCTTCATGAACTGTTGAAACCAGGAGGAGCAGTGTTTTCCTTGCCTCCTCCCCCGGACTATCTCCTGATAATGGGCCATCAATGCCTTGCCCCATGAGTCATAGATAACTCCCCCCGGGAGCCATTTCTATTGNCAAGATCTCTACTTCAACAGAACCATCTGTCACTCCAGGAGGACTACTGGAGCCACCATTCAGACTGGACTGCTACCAACACCCTGACTGACAGGGTGTCAGGTTGTATTCTACCTGTCAGATTTTATCTTTTGTTTAATACTGCATCTTGTTCTAATTTTCCTATTAGGTTGTAGTTTGTTGGTTTTTGTTTTACTTTATTTTGTTTACACATATTAAAGAACTGTTATTCCTATCCTCATATCCTTGCCTCAGAGCCCCTTTTAATAATTTGGAAGGAGGGGGTTTACATTTTCTATTCCAAGAGAAGCTCCTGCCTTCCTTAGTAGGCACCTGTCTTTCAAAACCAAGACACTAAGTCATTTAAGGCAGATTTTACACTTGTGGATGTTAAATGCAAAGCTATCACTTCCGGGCTGCCTACTTTTGCTCTTTCCAGGCAAGACACTGGGCAAGCAGCACTGAGAGAGAGGATCCTCACCAGCAGGCCAGAGCTCAGTGCTGCTTCCCTGTTTTTTCCTGAAAGCAAAGGAGCTGGACCAAAGTGCAGAGCATGTCGATACCGAGCTTGCATTCAGATAAGTGGGACACGTGTAACATGCTTTGGTGGGGAAAAACCTGCTCTGGTGCATGCAATAAACCTTGGGAGGGAAGGAGGTGGGGAAAAGGTGGCACGGAGCTTGCTGCAGAGTTTCTTTCTACTGTTGCACTGATCACACAGATAGGCCCTTTGATTGACCTGCTGAGCTCATGGAAAATAGAGGGAAAACCCTCTGAAAATGCCCCTGGAGGTCAGAAGGACTACAAGTGCTATGTAGGCAGCACAAAGTCTGAAATTTGGCCTCTAAAAAAGCATCTCTAAGCTGATCATCTTCTCTCACCTCTTTTGCACCATGAGGAAAGACAAAGCACGAGAAAGGAGAGAGAGGGAAAGAACACTGAATATTTCCTTTGTTCCACAGAAGCTCAGGTGCTGAAGTTGTTGCAAATTTTTTTTATGTGCAAAAAGGAGCACCTAATGTTTTTGGGCTGTTTCTCCCCTTGATCTCCAGTCCCCAATCCTATTATACTGGAGTCCACTGAGATTCTGGTGACAGGTGCTGGACACTTGGAGAATGAGCAGCAAAGGCAGAAATGCTGCTTTCTCTCAGCAGCATGAGGATGAGCAAGAAAATAGTGTCCTTACTGACTCTCCATTGTGGCCATCTGAGTGCCCAGAACAGAGCAATCTCCTGGGCTGAAAGCAGACAAGGAGCAGCAGCACAGCGTTTTCCTGAGGCCATGGATTGAGAAGGAGCTGCTGCAGCCTTAATAGACGCTGCAACAGCCATGACAAATGTGACCTGCTCTATTATTGAATTGTGTGGTGTTGTTTTGCTTTTCCTTTAATACTGGTAATTATGCAATTTCTAGACAACTTCCCTGTCATAACCAGGGCAGCAATGCTGACAAAACAAGCTTTAAATAAGCACTTGTCAAAGTAACAACTATTTTTGCTTGCCCTATTTAGCACCGTGTTTAAGGTCTATGGTGGAAATCTCAGACAATTTTAAATACATAGTGCAGTTACTTTATCACTGCATCACACTATTCAAAATCTCTAAAGCCTGGAAAACAAAAGTATTTTGACAGCACTCTTTATTGGTTCCTGCCTTCATGGGAAGGTCGAAGTTTTTGCAGGATCTGCTTGAGAACCAGGAAGAGCAGGAAATCTTAGGGTATATGAGCCCTTCTTTCAGGCTCCAAGGGCAGAGAAGATTCAATATCCTGCTCTTTCCCCATCTCTGAGACCTCTGGAAGGTTCTCTAGAGGAAAAGAAAGAGCAAAACCAACACCCTGTCTGAAGCAATGGACTCCAGGCTCCTCAGGCACAGGGCTGCCGTGTTTGCCCAATGCTGGAGCAGAGGGCAGAGGCACAACCTCAGCACACTGCAAGTGGTTTCTTACCCAAGGTGCTGTGAAGGGGCATCTGCAAGGCCCCTCCAGCCATGCAGCAGAGTAGGGATGTGCACAACCCAAAATACATGGAAGCTCACTCTTCAGGTAGGGACAGGGAGGTTAGACAGGCAATGACACAAGTGTGACAGTCATGGAGGAGTGCTTCCTTTAGGAAATAAAATCACCAGCCAAGCACAAAAGGATTGCATAGTATCACATGGGAGTAATTGCATATTGGTTTATTTACACTATTCTCTATTTTTTGCCCATCTATCTCCAGACTATGGACTTCCTAGCCTGTATGTTCCTGGGAAGTTTGGAAGTTTGCATTTCCTGAGAGTTTCTGGAGCTCTGCTGGGACAACAGCAACTGTCTCACACAGTTACCTTAAAAAAGTTTTGTGAAGAAGGCAGAGTGTTTAGAAAATTCTTTGCTGCACTTACGAAGGGTGCAACATGAACAAAAACGTTTGGGGGATCCTGTATTTTGAGCAACACCCTTGCTTTCCTCTCATTCTCATCTCTACCAGCGGATGCCAGACAGATAGCCAAAGCAAACATAACACATGGGAAATGGTCTTTAAACCCAAAACAAAAGAGGTTTTATTTTATCAGATGTTTCCTGTATCAAAAAAAAAATCATTCTATAACTGTATATTTATTAGTGCACTATGCATAGAAATTAAGTGAATTATTTAAATTTTTGAGCAGAATTTAATTTGTTAGAATAATAATCCCAGTACTAAAATACTATCTTCTATGTCTATTTATCCCCATTGCATTCCCTCTTTTCTCTGGTGCAGGAGGAAAAGAAAAATAGTAGCTTAGCAGGTTAGGCAAAAAATGCTTTAAATTATTGTAATTTAATGGCACCTGCCTTATTCCAGGGTGCCTGTTGTGCTCTGCTGCTGGAAGCATGCAGAGGGGTGGGTGTGGATGCAGGCTGACCCTGCGTTCCCAGAAATCCCGGGCTGCTTTGCTGTGTCTCTCTATCTCCTGACTCTTTAATGAGCTCCTGCAGCACCGGTCACCCACTGCTCCACAGGGTGAGCTAAGAAGCTGAAAATAGCCTCTTTTCTGATAATGCAGGGTTCCGCTCATAAAGGCGGCATTCTGGCATCCCAGATAAGATGTACACAGCCTCCTTTGGTTATGTTCGCAGCTTCCCAGGCCTTTCTCTGCCTGACAGAAGGGCTCACGCCGTGCTTTTCCTTATATGGTGGTGCCGCTGGAAGCGCCCGGCCAGGAGATGCTCTCGGTGGAGTCTGGGGGACCGTGGCTGGGGCTGCCTTGCTTGGAGCAGCACGGACAACAGTGATCAGGGCTGTGCTACAGAGCACTTCGGAGCTACGAGGTGTGGGCAGGCCCCAGGGGAAGGCAAGGGTGTTTCCAAGCAGTGGGGTAGGGCCTTGGGAAACACCTGCCACTGCCCCACTTGCACAGACTTTATGGCATCTGTGAGACAGGAAGAGAGCTTTGAGAAAAGGGAATAGTGTGGGAGTGATGGGCTCCCTGGGCTGAAAATCCCTTGCTTAGGGAGGCAAATGTGATCTCTGAGACGTGATAGTCATGCTATCTGACAAGCATTAAGATGTATTCAGCTTGGCTGAACTGCTGGCTGCAGACACATCACAAGCAGGCACTTGGAGAACTCAGAGGGATGTATTTCCTTAGAAGAGCAATGTTCCCCTGTGGCGCCTGTATTTGTAGTTATATGAAACCATTGACATTTGTGCATGGATGCCCCACCAAACACCACCAGCTGGGCACCAGCTGGCTTGTTTCTGAGTGAGAAATACAGAGTCTGATTATGCCAACGTGTAATAAGTATATTCCGGAGCAGGGAAAAGAGTGGCCAATCAGGATTAGATGATGTCTCCCTTCAATAATCAGTTCGCTCCTGCACCCTGGTATTAGGTCCTCTGCCTCCAGAAATGGTGCTAATTAGGAGGCACTTGGAAAAGTGGAATTTCCTGCTACTCTGGCAGCTCTTCCTCTTGCCACTAGAACTTCTGCACTTCACCTGGCCACCTGTCTCCTCTTGTACCTTTATGGGAGAAGGAAGCCTGGAAGATGTGCTGTAGTGATCTCTGGGGATACCTGCTGCAGCTGTGTGAAATACGTCTCAGCCGTGCTGCTTCAGTGCTCAGCTCTCTCAGGTCAGAAGCTGTTGTGGTACCATCCTGCAGTTAAAGTGCTGCAGAATACTCTGGACAGGGTGAAGGTGCTTTAATGTATGCCGATGCCTCGCTTTTAGCTGAGGAGTTTAGCATATGTGTGCATATGTGATTTCAAATTCTAGTGTAAATAAGGCATAGATATGAGCTGATAGCTATGTTCTAGGATAAAAATATGACTAGAAACACTGCTTGCTTTAAGATTTGAGAGTCACATAGTCTGGCAAGTGTGAATTTGGACACAGCCAATCTGCCTAAAATATTAGCAGCAGCTGTATCTTGAACAGACCTTTACTTTTGGAGTATTTGTACATAGTAAATTATTTTTGTGGAGCAACATCCTCTTGGTTGTGAAAACTATGCACCCAAATCTGATTTTTACAATGTGTTATCCTCTGGTTCCCATCAGAATAGCCCAAGCTGAATGGTCTGCCAGAACTTACATTAGCTGTACAAATTGCTTCCTTGCCTCATAGGATGGTCCATCCAAGGGTTTTTGCCTGTAATTTCAGCAGAGGCGGGTTGGGTCAGGGAAACACCAGTTTGATGCTGTTTTGTGAGGGTAGGGGCAGGCTTAGCAGGGCCATGGGCACAGGTGCTGTGTTCATGGGAGTTGAACTAATCATATGTGTGCCTACAGCGTCACTAAATAAGAAGGCCTAGAGACAATAAAAACTATTTTGCTTCTTGTGAGTTTGTTCTGTGTGGTTTTGGTTCAGAGAGGCTTCTACTTCTTTCTGCTTGTATCAGCCTATGAGCACAAATAAGAGATAAAGTAAATGCTCTGCAATACCTGTCAGATGTGCATCTTGGATATTGTTTCTTTTGCTTTTTATTGATTTTCATTTCTTTCTCCTAGGATTTCTTTTGAAATGGGATCTTCTCAAATCCTGTGTGTGCTGTGCTTGGGAGGAAAGAGTTTTTCAGATGCTGCCTCCAATGGGAACAGGTGGGGAAGGACTCAGTATTTCCCTTCTACCTCCTTGCAACAGTGTTGATCTGGCCAGCAAAGTTAATGGAAATTCCCACATCTTCAAGAAAATGACCATGGTTTTTTTAATCAAAAGTTGAGTCTGTGGTTTCCTATAGCTCACATGGGCCCCACCAACCTGCAAACTTGTTATCTCAGTGCTTCTCACCAGCCGTACATGAAGGAAAGCTCATTGTGGGTACCATGCATCAATGACCAAGGAGAAGAGGTGTTTTCTGCATATCAGCTAAATAAGAGCTTTTCTGCTCCTTCCCTAACTCAATCTGAAACTTTTTTCTTCTCCCTCTTGTGCCTGAAATCCTGTTGTCTTATCACAAGTGAAAAGGGAGCCCCTTGTAAAACAGTCATAGACCTTGTAAATATAATCTTAAATTTTTACCCAGGGGGCATGTCTTCAGATGCATGCATGAACAGAAGGCTGAAGGTGGGACTGAGTTTTGACTTGAGATATTAGACACTTCTTTCTCATATCTATCACTTCACAGCTCAGAGAGGAAATGCTAAGTAAAATTTCCGATTTTTTAATAAGGGAATGTCTAGACGCCATTCTTGCTAGTCTTGAATCAAATAATATTATATCAGCTGCTTGCTCTTGGCAGTAAAGTCCTCCCCTGAAACATGATATTTCAAACTCTGCAGCCTCTTAAAAAACAGTGGGCCACAAGTTATTGAACCAGCCCAGGTGTTATGATTTTAACCGGGGATCCTTTCAATAGAACGAGAATGTGCCAGGATTTGTCATTCCCCCAAGGAGCAAGATATCAGGATAATGATCTGCTCAGGACTGCCCAGACTGGGATGGAGACCTCAGGAGACCTGTGAAGATGGAAAACAAGAGGTAGAATCTTTCTCCTTCCCTCTTGAACCATTTTTTTCATTTCAAAGGCAGTTTTCTATCCTTTCTCAACTGGGGGTTTAGTGTTTGGTTTGAGACAATTATTACTATTAAACACATGAAACACTTTATTTCACATTTAAGACTGTGTAGCAATAGTGATTGAGAATTCATGTCTCCCAGGCATGGTGTAAATGAGTGCAAACAAAGCATCTCACCACTGCTGTTCAAAGATGAAGCCTTTTGTTTATTTTCACAAGAGTAAGAGTGTCATGTTATTTTTCAGTGTCTTTTTTTTGTGAGGTTACTGTGTGCAAAATGCAGGGCTAAGATCAGCCCTAACACTGCAGTGAACTGCTGGATCAGCTGCCACAAAAAAATTTTACCTAGCCAAAGTATATGTGCTACTGGCAGCATGTAAAGGATTGGTCTCTAGACTCCATTCTGAGCAAGGTCAGCCTGAGAAATGAACAGATTCTCCTTGTGTGTTAAATACTAATCAGAAAGAAGGGAAATAAATATTACAGCCCATCTCAGGCATGATACGCTAAATCTAATACACTAGGCAAAACCCTCAGATCTCAGTTCCTGAGCTGTAGTGGAGAGCTAATTGAGAAGCCTTGCAAGCTTGTCATACTTTATTTCCGCCAGGCTGGCAGTGTGGCACACATGGCATAAGGCAGGGCAACCTGAAGACTTGGAGCTGATGTTCCCTGGTACTGAGGTGTGCAGCTGGTGGGTGCCTCCCCTGCAGCACAGCTCTGGTGTGATCCCCAAAACACCCACTGAGCACCTCCACAGGGAAAAGGCAGCCCTGGGGCTCTGCTTCCTGTTGCCTTCCTCATTCACACACCAGCACTCACTCCTGCAGACATTGTCATTGGCAATTCCTCCTCCTTTCTGGGCTGTGGCAGCTGGGAGGAAGCAAGGCAGGAACTGTGGCTCTCTCCCAGAAAATATTTTCCTTAGGTTTCCTTCCTTTCTGTAGTGGGATCTTTTCAGTCTAATGAACCACCACAAAAGGTGGCTGTTGAAAGCATAGCAGAAAAAAATAATAAAAAAAAAGGATGGTATGTTAGCTCTAGGGCCAAAAATAAGTATTTTGTAATAGCTGCCTAGGTTCCTCCAAGGGGCAAATATATGTTTCACTGAAAAATCTTGTCTTTCTCTCCACTATATTTACTGACCAGCCAAAAATTTCATGAATCTTAAACATGGACACTTGGCGAGAGGAAAAGTCAACTCACTTAGGGCTTTGTACAAGCCATCTTGATTTCTTGATGACATCAGAAGAGGATGGTTATAGGTGGCAGCTTCTTCAAGCATATAGAAGATTGGACTGGAGAGCCGAGTCCTTTTCTTTCCAGCGACTGGTAATTTTTGCCAGAGGATGTATTGCTTGTGTCTCAGTCCCATGCTGTGGCTTTTTATTTTTAGTTTGGATGTTGGCTATTGGCAATCATGATTGCAATCTCTTGGAGCACTTCTTTGGGTGACATTCATCTGGAGAATGTTGAAACATAGGGGAAAGAACTATAAGCAGCAGCTGCAAGACATTTTTCACCTCAAAGGATACAGAAAAAAGCCAGCACAACTTTGAACCATGAGAGTTCAGCTGAGGATAGGAGCCAACCCTTTCATCAAGCTAGCAGAAATCCCACAAGCAAACAGATCTGTGCAGCATGGTGATTTCTGAGTGGGGTTAGTCTTAATTTGCTGTCTCAACAGTGGATTTGGACTGGGATCAACTCCCATCTCCTGATAACAGAACAGGTGTGTCTCCCCTGCCAAACTGACCTCTGCAGCTGGAGTAGCACCATGGCCTCACAAAGCCATGGTGGCTCTCCTGGTCTCGTAGCCCGGACTCAGCACAGATGGGAGCAGCCATATGCTCCCAAGGAGGAGTAGTGGAGCTTCAGTTGTGCCCAAAATTTTCTTTATTCTGTTTCCATCTGTGTGGACACTGATGGCAGGGAAGAGAGCTGGCCTGAGCTGTTCAGGAGTCTCCTCATATCAGGAGTATTCCTTCCTTGCAAATTGGATATAAATTCTCCGCTGAGCCACAGGTATCCTGCCGTGACTCAAAATTAGCAGGGCACACTCCATGTTGGGATTGAGAGGTGCCACAAATATCCACTTATTTGAGCTTAGCGCTGGTGAATAGCTTAGGTTGGAAAGGACCTTCTTGTTTGTGGGTAGTTAGGGATGCGACCAGAAGATTTCAGGCTGTTACGGGTAAGGTAGGACCCTCCTCTGAGCAGTTATGCAAGCAGAAGGATGTGATGCAGTGAACCTAAGTTATATAACCTTCTGTAACACAATAAAATGCCATTAGCCGTCTACCACGTTGGTATTTGTGAGCTGATGGACCGAGCGGCCTGGGGTAGCCTGTCGTGCTGTTCCTGAACCAGGTTTTCATGCCTCAGTTGAGGCAACAAGTGGTGCTGAAAACCTGGGATTATCATCTGGGGAATGAAAGTCGCCTGGATGGGTGAACAGCGGCCAAGCAGCTGGACTAGCTCGGCGAGGGAGGACGCTCCCTGGACCAGCGGGGACAATGGAGGCTCTCGCGAAGGTCGTATCTAAGACTCATAAGCAGTGGGGGATTGATTGTAAACCAAAAGATTTTACCCTTGCTGTGTCGAGGCTTTTGGAAATTGGGGTTATTGACCGACCGGTAGATACACTCCACCCAGAAATATGAGAAAAATGTACTAAGGCCCTGGCCGAGGAATCAATGTCCTCTGGTTCAGGGAAAAATCTTAAAGCGTGGGGAAAAGTTGTACAGGCCTTGCAAAAGGCTCTACAAGAGCAAGAAAGAGACCTGGCAGGCTGCGAAAAATGGCCTGCTAACTATCCCCCAGTTGGGGGTTGGGGCAGCCATGCAGACTATAGATGAAGGCAGCCTTGCTGAGATGAAGGGCTCGCAGGAGCAGGGCCTCTCCCTGCAGCCCTCGAGCCCAGACCCACCTACTGAGGGAAAAGAGCAGGCACAATCATTCTGGGAAGGGCTGGCAGAGGAGGCCAGGACTGTCGCTATTAAATCTGAGCCTGAAAAGGCCTGGGAGAGGCCTCCTCCCTATGTACCACAGAATGGCTCCGAACCCAAAAGAGATGGAAGGGGCACAGACGTGGCCAGTGGGAACAGACAAAATCTGTTAGAAAATGCGGGCGTGCGGGCAGGAAAGGGGGGAGGAACCTGGAGGGGGAGTTAAGTCCAATCAGAGCAC
>VXBU01009570.1:0-22502 GCA_013400315.1 Bombycilla garrulus | reverse complement strand
ACATCTACCTGGATGTTCTACATTCTATGTAGCTGAAAAATCTTAAAACCAAGCTGTGCTCCACAAGAATAGTTTTCATTAGTGTTTCCCCTCTCTAATCTCCCTTTTAAGTATGTTAAAGAATAAGGATAAAGAATTTATTATCCAAATTTAATTTTTTAGTTTAAACAAATCAAAAGTGTAGATGGAAAACTTTCCTCTTACCTAGTTATGGTCTTTTTTATTTGCTATATTTATGGAATTTTTTATATAGTTAACCATTTTCAAAAAATTCCAAACCAGACAGATTTTTTCCTGGCTATGGTCTTTGTTAAAAAGACACCATGCAGTGGAAGGAAAATGGATAAAATTGCATTCCTACACCATTACTATCTTCCCTATGACATCCCTTTGTATATTTTGACATAATTTTTCCTTTCTTTTGGGGTTTTCCACCCACTGCCCCACTGCACTAGCTAGTTTATGCATCTAAACATCTGTGTTTTTCTTTATTTTTTTCCCAGCACTATGTTGTAAATAAATTATTCACTGAGCTAAATAGCTAAATGTTGTGTTTCAAAATGATTAAACAATATCTAAATTATAGGTCTGATTTCACTCTTTGTCTAAATGCAATATTTGCAATCATTCAAAAGTTACTGTCATTAACCATTTAGAAAAAGCAGACAATGTATAAACTGCTGCTTTCCCACTCAGTACTCTAAACATGTCTATCTGTAGAGCTCTGCAGTTTGCACTCCTTAAGTCTGAAAGCAAAAAAAACCACCCAAATCCACAAGACACTGCATTGAGACCAAGATAAACTGTACGACATGCATCAGACAAGAGTGAATGCTGGGATTACGAATACTTTGGGAATTGTTGGCACAAGTTCACCTCTGATGGCAAGAAAACAAAAGAAATGTAGAAACTTAAACAACAGTCTTTATTTTATCTAACTTCCTTTGTTAATATTTGATTTTAGACTCCATCTACTAAGCAACTTTCACCTGTGTTTCCTTTTTCTTATCTTGGATTTTGAACTCCTGAATGCATTTGAAAACTAAGAAGTCATCTCAACAGAAGGAGAGAGGATAAGTCACCGTCTGGAAGAAATAGCTGGCTTGAGTCCATAGAAGAAAGGGCCTCGTATCAGGCATTTAAACACTGAGTGCACAAGCCCAGCCACCACTTCACAATCCTCACCTGCCCTCTATGGTTTGTAAGAAGGTTTCACACTGCAGTACACTGAGCCTTACAAGATGTGAGTTTGCAAGACAATTTTTGATGACTGCAGAGACTGTTCCTGTTGGAAGCAGAAATGCATCATCTGCGATAGCTCAGTTTCTAAACAAATGCCTACCATTATATGACAATACAAACAATATTTTCAGGCAATAAAGACTAGTGACAACATTTGGCAGATTAATTTTTAATGGTACATGGGCGACTGGAATATATATTATTTACTATGGATAATGAAGAGCAGTTCTAAGAATCTAAGAAAGAAATTAACCTTTGTAATTAATTTCAACCCTGAGTTTGGTTCACAGGAGGTGTGCTGCAAACTCACGTGAACATTACTTGCCTCACTACAACTCCTTCCTACAGTAATTTACACATAGAAGGATCTATATGAGTCAGGTTCTTTTTTCTTAATGAATATGAAAAGTTCACATTGTTCCCATTCATTTCCACTGTTAGTGAAACCTTTAGGTTTTCTGTGGTCCTTTGGTCTGTGTTAAGTATTATTTACCACTGGCATATCTGATTGCATCTGTATGCTTTCTGTAGGTAATTTCTGAGTTTTCATGTGGTTGCGGCATTTTTCGGCACATGAGTCACTGCAAGAAGTACAGTGTCTGCACTGGAGACTAACCAGGAAAGGACAGCTGCAACTGATACAAGAGGAAGATACCAATTCTCATGACACTAAATGAACTAATATGGGGACTGTTCAGCTAATTACATCAAGATAAACAGAAAAGAGCCAACATATACAAAGATTAAGGCATTAGGCATGCTCATCTGTCACCATTCCATCTCTCTGAAAATAGGGTTACCATGGTTCTGTCTGGAATTTCCAAGGCTTTCTGGAAGCTGGGACCTGTCAGGAAGGATCTACATAAGCAAACAGGTTCAGTGCTTGAGCTGCACAGTCAATATTGCCTGGAAATATACAACTTACTCCAATTTTAGGTAAGCTGAATCAACATATATTGACATATGAATGACAAAAGAAGATACTTGGCAGCTATGGAAAAATTACTCTGACACGACCAGTGCGCATTTCAGTAATTAAGTGAAAACTTCAAAATCATGTGGGGGAAAGGTCTTGGAAAACTCAGACATATAACAGCTCTGCCTGAGAAAAAGAAGAATCCTGTGTGAAGGAAGCAGTATTACAGAGAAGAGTGTACAGAGCACTTTCCCCTTTTCAAATGTACCTGATTATTCTGCTGCAACAGAAGTCATTAGGATGCAACTATCTGGGTCAGTCAGAGGTGACAGCACACACAAAGCCTTGCTTGTCCATGCTGATTACCTGACAGTGCAATTTGTTTTCTGAAGAGCACTGCTTGGAAGATTTTCTAATTACATCTCTTTCTAAGGACTGCTTCCAGGGCTGCATGAAGACTGTGAGACTGTGTGACTGTTTCGGCTCCCTCTACCCCACTGTCCACACTCCTTCAGCTCTCTCTAGGAAGAATTTGAACCTCCAAGGCTCCCGTGCTTTCTTATGCCACAGCCTAGTTGCTAATCATGTGAGGTCATTTTATGTGCCACACGTGAAGCACAGTTCTCATTTCTGCCAGAGAGTTTGAACTGTAAAAGTGCATATTAAATAATACTTTGGGCTGCAAAGCTGCAGCATGGGGTCCAGAATAAATCCAGTGGTTGTGTTACTTGGACATGAGCAGCTGCTGCAGAAGGAGCTATCCCTAAAAAGTGTAAATCCATGGCAGTTCCACCACTTGGCTTTATGCTCAGGGACTGCTCGCTGGCACGCTTTATCCAGAAGGATCCTTAGGGCAGAGATGTGCACTTTCATACATTAGAGGTCACCTACACCAGCACACTAATTCTGAACAAATATTGATGAGCTTATACCTGTAAGCTCTTTCTGATCCAAACATATTTCCATTCTGGAAACTGTCTGAGGTATCCTGCAAATACTATGCCAACAGTATCATTCCACGCATAATTTTAGTGTCAAAAATACCAGCACTGTGGTGCTCGTACCCTGCCCCTGAGGATTTCCCCCTGTAGCCTGTGAGGGGATTTATAAGCCAGTGCAGATGTTGTGCTGGGGAGAAGCCAGGAAATCCTGTGTTCTCCGTCTTCTAGAAAGCCAGTTGGTAATTTCTACTCTATGTGCAGGCAGATGTGGGTGTGCAAATTGAGCAAGATAAAAAATTTTGTTGAGCATTTACCTCTGTCACCAATGGGATGTGTGGGATGCACTTGTCATATTATCAAATTACAAGTTTAACTCAGTCAATCAACACCTATAATATTTGGAGACATTACAACTGTAAAACCATATGGAATGTGCTGATTTTCACTTGCTTGTTTTTAAATTTTGCATTGAACGGGTAATAACTAATGTAATCTGCTCAATTTAAGAGTGCCACGCAGATTTTACAATGTGGACCAAACCTTTTCAGAATCTAGGATATTTTTCAAAGCACGAAAGGAAGAAGTGTAATTTACCATTGAAAATTGAGTGTGCAGATTCTGAACACTGAAAAATCAATTTAAGCCACATTAGCCAAATGCAATAGAGAAAATCCAAGAATATTAAAAACTCAATATCAATATGGTTCAATGTTTGTGAGCATCCCAGTTTATTTTAAAGGCATCTGCACTATAACACTATTAAGAAATTAAGTAGTTTAAAATTTGAGATAGAGACATAGAGCAAACAATGGCCCATAGAAAAATATATAGAATTCCTTTTTTGGTATTTTGCAAGAAAATAATTAAATTTAGAAAATCAACTACACTTACTATATAAACTTAAAAGAATTTCACATTAATTATATTTGTGTTAGAGAAATACAGAATCTCTCTTCATCAACATACCATATACCACTAGTCATAATAATCATGTGAACATTTAATCTCTATCTGTGCTGTTATGGTGATTTACTAAGGTCATTTTACTTTAGGCCATCCAGCTGTCAGTAATTTCCATATGATCTATACCTAAGTATTTTCAATATTACTTCTACAGTTGAAGGTTTTACATATTCCTCCCTACATTTTTCCCAGAACAACTGCTACAAATTTATGCCATTTATCTCATAAAAAAATTCTGTCCTGATCTTGGTAGAGTTCTGCAAAGAGTAATTTTTCAGGCAGATTTAATCACAGTGCAACCATCTACTAAATTTTCTCATTTTATAGTGGATTAAGTACAGGTAGTGTTAACTTAGATGGTAATAATTAATTACTCAGGTTATGGATGATATAAGAAATTTAGAAAATGTTCTGGATAGTATTATTCATAATTTATTTATAAATAAATTTTCATGAGTTTTCATTATAGAAAGGGATCTGATGATATGCATTTGCCACGTGAATTTTAGTTCTCAAATAGCTTGCTTTTGAGCCATTCCACCCTGAAAAGCCTTTGGAAGTAGAACTAATGTACAGTTTTGTCTTTTCTATCATACTTTTCCCATATTTCGTCATATAAATTATCAGTTTTGTCAGCCGTATTCAGAACTAGAAATGTTCCAGTTGAAAATCACATGTCTTTTTGGAGTAATTTTTATGAAAAAAATCCTAATTTGTCTGAGATTAAACACAGCAATAAATTTTAAATAATTTCTGATTGGGAGTGTAAGCCATATAACTACTCTTTATTTTTGCTCTGGGGGTCACAGACCAGTAAAAATGATCATCCCCTTCTCTCAATACACATGTTCTTGACAGCTGGAGAATGATAGGTCTGTCTTTAAAAGTTCATATAACATGTAAACTAGAGAAAAATTGTTGACAACTTTATTCGTCACCACCTTTTGCAATGGGAACTTTGCTTCCCACAAAGGAAGGAGTTGGCTGGAGGGATAATTTTCTCACTCTTAACAGGAGTGAGACTCAAAAATTCAGGCCCAGTCCCTCCACATAAAGGAAACACTAATTAGATTAATGGATAAATTTTAAAAGAGAATCCCTTTTATTTTCTAGAATCCCCATTTACTAAACAAATGCCAATGGGGAAGGACTAATTGAAGTTACATCTTTCCTATTTTACTGGGGAACAGCTCAATTTTCCTAATTCCATGCATCAATCAACAGTTATTTACTTCATATCCCCTCACCATTTGAATTCTTCTGAATTAATCTCTGTTTTTTAAGGTGTTTCTGCCGTAGCAGCATTGTGGCATGCCCTCATTTACTCTCTGCATAGGGGGCCTGCTCTGGTCCAAATCTTGCCTCTGCCTGCAGTGCTTCATAGCAGCATTCCAGATTTAAGGATATAGTCTTTTTGAAAAGTGAATTGTCTGTTAATTAACTTCTCTGCCCCTACTTGAATTAGGCTTCATCCTAACAATAAGAAAACCACTAATTGTTAAAAGAATATCCTCTTAAGAAATTTCATCAGTTTTCATGAAGCGCAAGTCACTATTTTCCTACCACCATTGCTAAGTTTCCCCTATTTTTAAGGAGAAAACACATGCAAGATTTTTTTTTAGTTGGTTGGGGGTTTGGAGTTTGGTGGGTTTTTTTCTTTGTTTGGGGATTTTTTTTGTTTGTTTGCGGCTTTTTAGAATTGTACTGCTGTTAAGTATTCTGTTATAATTAGAAGGTATTTCTTCAGTATGTTTGCACTAAATACAGTCTGTTCCAGACACTGTTTTCTCTGTCTTGAAATAACTGCCAACAGATTGCAAAACTGCAATGAAATAAATTAGGAAACCGAGGAATACTTTAAAAGACATGTATTTTTGCAGGAGGGCAATGCCATCAACCAATCTTTATCCTTTATATAAAAAGATTCTAAGTTATACCCTAAACCAGCTCAAAAGTTAGCACTATTTTATTAACATGTAACTACATGATAGGGATATAAATTTATATTTTTATGACAAAAGATATTCTTTTTCAGCATGTCCATGGTTTCTGAATAATATAGAGGGACATAAGTGACTGTAGATGTAGCCCTGGTGCCAGATGAGTCACACAGAGAGCATCTGAGAGGGAGGTAAAACAGGAGTTTCACCCACTTGGCGTCATCCTAGGCTGAGGAGAGCTCCAGCTGTGTCTGCTTGCATGAGTGACACAGCGCGTGACACCCCAGTGGTGCCACGAAGGCATATTTCTCACCATTCTTTCATGGTGGCTTTTAGAGCCCATCAGAAGCATTTAAAGCAGGCAGTATCTACCAGTGTACCAGATATTATAAAATATCTAGTGCTGGCCAGACATGCCATCATTTGTCACCAAAGTGGGTTACTAACCAAGAAGAACAAGCAACAAAACCAAAACCCAGGAGGGAATCATAGCAATACTTGTCTTCAGAACTGAATTCTTCCTCTAGAGCTGAAGAGATCATTATAACCACCTTCGTCTGATCTAATTTTTGTTCCTTAAGAAACAACATGCTTTCCTCAAAAAAAGATGTAAAAACCTCTCAAAATAATTTGATTAGTGATCCAGAAAAGTGAGGTAACAGTAAACTGCTCTGAGTTCACAACTTTTCTCCCATATGAAAATTTATCTTAGATTGCCCCATCATTTATCAGACTATTGGCAAAGTGCTGTAATCGTACCCACATGAACTACAGAGCTAGAATCCTTCTCTAACATTAGCTTCTTGTGAACACTGGGTTTCTTGCTTATAAGTGAGACTATAACTGAGTTGCTGTCTTGGAAATCCAGTGTTATTCCACTCCTACGGTGTTGCAAGACAAAGTAAAAATATTTTAAAACATTAAATGTGATTATACCTTGCTAACGGGAAGAGCCCTCTGACTATCAATAGCAGAGATTACAGCTAACATTCAAGTGTTAATTTGGTTTCATCATTCTTAATTGAACCTGGTAAAACCAGTAAAGTGCTAAAGGACAGAAATGTTGAAGGTATTTATCTCTCAGATAAGGCTTCAACATCTATGACACAATATTAGGAAGGTTTTCAAAAGGGGAGTGTGGCACATTTTGAGGGTGCCAAAAACTTTCTTTGTGTTTTTTCATTTTGGATTATTACATAAGTATGACCTGCTCTTGATTCTGTTTAGACTAAAGTCTGAAGTGAAACCTCATTGCAAAGTCAAATAATACTGGGTTAACCTACTGAGAAGTGGGCAGGTGAGAGGAGAAAAAGAGGAGACAAAGAATAGATAAAACCGTAGGTGTAATTGAAGAGACAAATGAAGAAAGAATCAAGGCCAGGCTGGAGACTGTCCTGGTCTAGTGAAACGTATCTCTGACCATGGAAGTGAGTCTGGGATACAGAAAAAAAAAAAAAAAAAAAAAAAAAAAAGGAAAAGATAACCAAACATTTTTTGCATCAAACATAATTTGTAACAACATTTGGTATACAGTGAGTTTCAAACAAGAGACAGTCTGTCGTAGTTTTACAATAGAAAATCCTTCAACTACAGTATTTTGCACATATCTTCAAGACTTCTCTAAATTTACTATAATCTTGTCATAGAATAAATTTTCTGGCTCTGATTCCATTGTACCAAAGAGTGGATATATTTTAGTAAAATGCGGTGCTTAAAGTTTATTTTAAGCTTTCTGATATTTTCTGACTACCTGCTAACAACTGAGTGCTGTTGACATGCAAATGTTGAATAGCCCCACAAACTTAGCAATGTGAGCAGTTTCTGAAAATAGGCTGGTTTGTTTGTTTCCCCCCATACCCTCTTGCTAATTTTCAGTGACATTCAGCCATGAAAACAGCAGAAACCCAGATCTGTAGGTGACTCTCCAACTTGAATGGAGCATTGTCAACAGAGAATATTTTAGTCCACAGAGAAACTGGAAAACAGGAAAAATGCAGTCTGGCATACCACAGAGGGGGCATTCAGTATCTTGTATTAAATGGCATGATTTTAGAAACCTGGATGTTTATTTTTACTTGCAACTCAGAAGACCTTTTTCAGGTCTTCCTCAGGTCAGGTGGCATCATCCTGTTAACAAACTGGCCTGCATAGAACACAACTGCAAACAGATTCATTGAAACTGAACTGCCATTGTTTCAACAGTCTTAAACTAACTTAAAGACCTTCTTTCAGATGTGATTTTAAACTACTTCGTCTTTATTTCTCTATTGATTATGTATTGGTTAATTTTACAGAGATACACACTTTCAAAGTATTTTAGCCAACAGACACACCAGTACCATCAGGATATCTGTTACTTCAGGGCTGGAGTGCTAGTGCTTCTCTCCTCTCAAAGTTCCTGAATGTAGTTTCCAGAGGACAAGATTGCAATATTTACCTTTGCAACCAAAATACCTTGCCATTTGAGGCAACACAAGATAAAAAGGATAAAATTCAGTAAGGTTCCATTTGGATTGGATAGGGCTGTGACTTTACTACAGATTCTGGTTCTGGCTTTGCTACTTCGTCTCTCTGAAACTGTATTGAGCATAGAGTAGGAAAACAAAGAATAGGGCTTTGATATTCATAAGAAAAATGCAGTCTGGGATCTTAGAAATGCCTCTGTTGACTGAGGTTTTGAATCAAATTAGCTATAACTGTCTGTTAAAATTTTCACAAAGTAGAATTATCTTACAAAGCTTGCTTTAACACTTTTCATTTCAATGTAATAATCTAATCTGTAAACTGCTCTTTTAAATTAGTGATGCTTTACATAAATGGAGGTAATTTAGAGAAATCCACTGATCACCACTAGGAAAAATATCTGTGATGACCCTGATATTTCCTACTTTGAAAGCACAATCATCATATTTTAATGATTAATGTTATTTGTATTTAAGTGCAACATGGTATTGATAGATGTAATAAACTATATTTTTAAAGGGAAGGCTTTGATGCAAGAAAAATGTTTTATGCAAGCTTTTACATAAATAATTATGAGTTCTTGGGAATATTAATGCATGTTCTTTTTTCTTTTATTTAGGCATAACTCATCAAGATAACCGACCAAGGAAAAAGATCTGTCGTGACTGAATAACTCATGTATTCTGTCTTCACATAAGCAAAACCCAAAGATGAACAGAAGGAGCAGAACCAGGGAATATGTTGGTAAAACCAGAATACGTATGGCTGCCTGGCACCAAAACATGATCCAGTTTTCATGCATGGCTCCAACCCCTCCCTTGTAGTAGACATGAACCAAAATATCCAGTCAGCCAAACAATAAATACTGAGGTTTTTAAAAAACAGATCCAAATTCATAAGACCTATTTCTGTTTGAGGCACAGTAATTTTTATATGCTAATGAAATTAATTTACTGATGCAATGTAATTGACTTGATATATTTCCTTTGCTACTGATATCTTGTCTGTGTGCCTACTACTTCCACGGCATAGCCAGCAGGGAATTCAAGGTAAACATATTACCCCAGCAAATTGCCAAGACAAACTGAGAAAATAATTAGTATCAAGGAAAACATAGACAATCCTAGACCCTGCACATTTAAAGAACAGCCTCCAGATTTGTACAAATTCTTTCAGGATTAAAGCAAATACTTGTTCCAATAGAAATAAAAAACACAATGAGGAATGAGGTTACGAGTCCCTACAGAGTACTAGCACCTGCTCCCAGCTGCTGGAGTGCAAGAAACAGGAAAATTGTGTTTATTTAAGTCACTATGAAGAGATTCAAGTCAGGATAACCTTCTAAATATCATTCTAACGATTTAATAAGATTCTCTTCATCAGGCTTGCTTGTACAATCAGGAGGAATGCATTCAATTATTCTCCCCGCCTTTTTTGGAGGCATTTAAAAGCACTGAAAATACTGGAATCTAGAGACACTGGCTTGGATGAGCTGTGATGAGTGTTTGAAGGGATAGATGGTTGTCTGTGGCTGTCCTGATCCTCCTTGAGCACAGCAGTCCATCCTTGGACCCATCCAGCCTTTTGTAAAGACCTCTGCTGCAGTGCTACGTAAATGGCTTCACAGATACCTACAACAACAAGGCTCCTGCTTTGAGAGCATACATTCCACCTGTAGGCATTTTTCCTCCATTGGTTGTGAATGTTAATCAGGATTTCATGAGTTATGTTGATGGGGCAAACAGTCATTTACCAGTCTAGGAAATTTGTTCTGCTATATCCATTTGGCAGTCTTAAACACTTTTCCTTCCCATTTGCTACCAGATCATTACTTTTGGAATAATTTCCTCCTGAATTGATTCTTTCAGTAATTTCTGAAATTGGTATAAAAATCAGATGCTTTAAAGGAACAAATATGTGCATTTTTGGCTCTTAATCTTTATAGAGATATTAGTTTCCACTGTGATTCTGGACTAAGAGCCAGCCTTCCTGGAATACAGATAAGTGACTACAGGAATTTTCTTCAGTAGCTATCCAGTTATGAGGATAGCTTTTTATGAGACCGTGGATATTGCAACACAATTACTCTGTTAATAATCAAATTTGGCCTTCCACAACACATGACTTTCTTGAATTTGAGGGATATCCATTTTCATCATCTGAGCATCTTGACATTCCCGTTATGGTTCTAAAAGATTTAAAGAGTCTGTCTATCTAATTACCAAGTACTACGTGGAAATCTTCATCTTGAAATCATCATATGAGCATTATGAAGGGAAAACAAAGCATTCCTTCTCATACAAAATCTTGCTTCCTTGCTGACAGGGATATATTCTGAGTAACAAAATTTTAAAAAATAATCCTGTGTGGAACCTTCTTACACATTGTAGAATGTTTTGCAAAGTTTCTTCATTTACAGTGTCAGTGCGTGGTAGAGAAAACCATGCAAAACTAAGGCAAACACATAAATAACTTTCCTAAAGTACCAGCCTCCTAAAACTGAAGCTACAACACAGCTCACAGGGAAATACCCAAGCTAACAGTAACAAGATTTTATACATCCCTCAATGTCAGGAATTCTGCAGATGATGAATCTCCTGAATAAAAACTTACTGTCCACTTAAACAGAAAAAGATACTCTACAACTAATGACAATTCTGGATCCAGAACTCAGTTTCTAATAGAGTTACAGAGGCAGAGCATGTCAAAACCTTGGGGAAGCCCAGACATGCATCCACCTTCCATACACCATGAGCTATGCGGCTATGAGTTTGCATTACACAGTAATAAAGCCCAAACAGAAGTGGCCATTTGCCCTCTAGTTTGGGTCAGAACACAAATAGAAGCATGAGTAGTAATAGCAGTTCATGAAAGCTGCAGAGATACACTGACTGAACCACATTCAGTGATCCATCCCAATGCTCCTGCTATCCTGCTGGTGCTGCAGCTTACAAGCTGACATTATCCTTTCCCTTTGCTCTCTCATATCTTCACACATTTTTGTTTACATGCCCTCTAAAACTAATTTTTGCATCAAAACCTGCCTCTGACTATTCACTGTCTGTTTTTCTAGGAGACAGAAGAGCTAGACTGAGAACACAGAATGAGAAAGACTTCAGTCCCAGGGACAGGAGGAGCCACACCCTATAATTTGAAATCATAGATTTACAGACGGAGACAAGGAACAGGAGGGTTCTGCAGAGATTGCCTGGTCCTGCCCATGGCATCTGGCCAGGTATGTGCCCAACCTGTTCTCACAAAACTTCAGTCAGAGAATCTCTGCAGTTTTCCTATGAAAAGATTTCCATTGCTTTGCTCTGGTCTCAAAAACTTTTCCCCATTGTGCATTATGAATCTCCTTTGCTGCAGTTTGTGCCTACCGTATCAGATTGGTTCTGAAAGGTACTTGGAGCAGGATTTCTTGCCTCTCCCAAATCTCCCTACACAGTCTTCCGCATTTTTAAATTTATATTTTTTTCTCAGTCTTCTCTTCCATGTAGTAGGGAATCCCACTTTCTTCCATTTTTTACTCATAGTTCAGGCTTCTTTTTGTAATTCGTAAGATATACAGGATCTCCTTGGGAGTCTTCACCTTATTCTCATTTGTTACTTTAAAAGCAAAGCCAGAATAGAAATGCAGTACTCTTGCTGAGGCCCTGAAATGGCTCTCTGTTCTCACTAGTTTGAGATTAAAAAAGGTTTTACAGGACTAAAAATATGATAACATAGTCATTCTGTGTCTTTTCCCCACTGTTTTCTTTCACTAGAGAGGTATTCTGGTTCGTGATCTGTTACACTTGTGAATTGCCATTTATGTATTCCCAATTTTAAATAAGATAATTATTTGCATTGTGGAAGTTAGATCACTAAGTTAGTGTTTTCTTATCTTTTCAGCAGAAATCCACAACTTTAACCAAGCAATATAATCAGGAGAGTTTCAATGTAAAACAAGTACTATAAAATAGCTACTGGAAGACCATTAGATACCTTGTTTTGGAGGATTGCTCCTCCTGGCAGTGTCTGAAGCAGGACACAGATTCTGGTGAATCCTCCAAGGGCTTTCAGTTACGGACATATGATCAGATGTTCAATGAAAGAGTTTCTGCCCATAGGAAAGTATAGTTTCATTGAAAACTAAACATTACACGCTGATTCATACTTTCAGTCTGATTATATCAAAATAATGTGGCTGTTTCAGTTGAGGATAATATATAAGTCTGACAATATAAGTATTTCAAGTTGACTATTAATATTTTTATTGTCTTAATATTGAAAAAAAACCTACATAATTTAATTCATCTGGAAAATGAAGAGCTTTTCCTGCAACTTCATTGTTCATCACCATCATCATCATCATCACCATAATCTGATATTATCAACATCAAATACTCCATGAGGCATGAATTTTAATGTTTGAAAAGTTTTGTTTCCCTGGAAAGCTTTACTATCTGTTCTAATTTAAATGGAAGAAATTACCCACAGAATAGAAATTTTAGCTTCTAGCCATCTTGTGCACTATGATTTCATAAGAAAGTAGCTGATTAGTTCTTTGTATAGCTTCTTGAATGTCTGTATCACTTATAAGGCATGATATGCATTTTTTTTTCAGTTTCTATGCCTTATTAATTCAATGCACAGCCAATTACATTTTTGAAATTCAACTTTTTGTCATGATGCTGAGAACATTTAATATCTTGACCATGTTTGTCACCATTACAGAACAGAGTAAGCCAAGCTAAGCTTGGACAGCTACATGGCTGCGTCCTCCCTGCATGTAAGCAGCAGCACTCAGCAGCTGCATCTTAAAACAAGTTAAGGTGCTGATTTCATTCCTTTTTGTTGTTGTTGCATTACTTTTCAGCAACTTGAACCAATTGGGCAAGATGACTGTGTAGCTGTGTGAAACTACATCTAGTGCAATTATTTGTGTGTTACCATTCTTATCATACACATCCAGTCTTGCATGCAAGCTCTTCCCCTGTGAAACAACTAAACCAATGCCCCAGAAATCAAATGTGTCCTAAACACCATGGAACCTAGTCAAGTTTCTTTCTCATTTGATTTTGCAGTAAATTATTCTATGGAAATATAACTATAAATACACTTTCATTTTCAGCATAGTCTATGTTAATGAAATGCAGATAGAAAGTGAGTCGTCAGCAATTCCTCATCTGTCACAGGCCTGTCTGTCAGCCTGTTTCCTTTTCCGTCAATGTGAGCATTTCTGCTTCATCATATGTACCATCATCATGTATTCAGATAGAGACAACTTCACATTTGGATCCACAATTCACACTGTGTGGTTGTACCAGGAGTTTACCAGTCACTTCTCCTTCTCAGATCAGAGCTGCATTCAGTCCTGCTGTACATCAGCCCAATATAAGCTTATTTCTTGCTTGTCCTTCAGCTTTCTTCCTGATTGCTCATAATCATTTTATTGGAGATCTAATTTGTTGAAGTTACCTGAGGGCTGTGGGTATGCTGTTCTACTCATCAGGATAGTAAAGCTGAAGGCTCTGAATCTACTCCTTCTCTTGACTGTAGGCACATAGCTGAAACAAGTCCAGAAAGCTCAGTATCTCTTAGGGCAAACCCTTTATTACCATTAATAACTTATATGAATGTTGTATATCAGAAATTGTTGAAGAGAATGAATGAGGTTCCTTCTTGTAGTCCAAAAATACCAAACTTCTCCTGCACCAGCTGTTCTAACATCCATTTCTGACTATCCAAATTTTTTATGCAATGCAACAGAGGAGCAGAGATATTGCTTTTTCCCTTGTAACCAGAGGGGAAATGATAGAACATTCATTATCATAATTTATGTCAGTCATATATGCATTTAAACCAATAAAAAATTCTGCCAAATATTCTTCCAAAACCAAAGTGCATTCTTGAGGAATGATAAAACTTTTCACCAAACACATATATATTTTTTTAAACAAAGCCTCTGTAAAAGAATCCAGATATTTTTTTTGATGTTATATAATGCCTGAGAGTTAAATATAATAATACCTGGCTCTGTTGGTGTACGTTATTCAGCCTCTATATGGAAGGCTTCTAACTTGAGCAAATTGACATTGGAACAGAGCCTGATACAACACATTAGCTCAAATACAAAGAACTTGTTTAGGTTTGGTGGGGAAAATATTTATTGAAAACAGAGTTTTATAAAAGTGGGTCGTGATCAGTATAAATTAACATTTAGATTGTTTGGAACTTCTTCATTCTAAAAGAGAATCAATCAAATAATTAGGAAGCTTATCCTAATTTTCTAACTTTTTACATTTCTCTCCTAGTGCTTGCTGTTTCTCAAGACATAGCTATCATCAAAGAAGTCTCATCACTCAAAAGGATTAAAAATAAAGTCTTAAAATCAATTTGACAGATTAAACATTTTTCTTTAAGAAATATGTTCTATTGGCCCTAAAAACTCTTAATGATTGAAAAGACACCTTAGAATATACTGAGCAAAATTCTAAGTATTTACATTTTTCATTGTTTGATTTTTCTATAATTTACCACACATAAAATAAACTATGAGCTGTTTTCTCTTAGCTTTTCTCTGCTTTGGCAGTTCCCATTGTTCAGAATCAACAGAACATCTGTTAAAGTGACTCTGTAGCAAAGGGCAAAATCCATTCCAGCATGCATGATCCAAGTAAACAAGCCCAACACAGGGGGGCTACCCTCTAGCCCAAGGCAGGAAACATATTTCTTCACTGCTTGGAATGCAAATGACCCGTGAATTCAACTGCTGTCGAAAAAGCCTTGCCACTGAGTCTCATCTCTAAGATATTCCTGTTCCCAAAGCCTCCATACTTTTGAGATATTTGTTGTTTTCAGGAGAGTCTCATCTGATACTTTTGGGCATGGAGAGAAACTTTACAAAACATTCAGAGACTGTTTTGCTACTTCACCTGCCACTTCTATCAATGTTATTTGCTCTTCTTTACATTCCTCATCTGCTTTATCACCAAAGTCCTTACTTGCATAGACAAATTTAGTGATGGCATGTCTGAAAGGCAAGGAGAAGCTGTCTCTACTATCACTAAAGTATAAATAATAAATGTTATATGCTATTAAACTATAACTGCTATAAATAATAATTCCTTTGAATTAATATTTACAGCAAATTCCGTCTGCACCTAGGTAGATATTTTAGTGTATTATGCTTTGTGCCCAGAGAATCCCACTCCTCATCACCTGTACAGGCATCTTCCCAATGCACCCCATTCTGCCTCATTTGATGTACAAGAAAAGACTGAGAGAAAAGGCTGGGTCTGTTCAGAGTGTACTAATCTAATTTCTGTCTTCAGGTCATTATAGAGGAGATTGAGTTGACTCTTCTCAGATGTGCATGGTGAAAAGATAGGGAATGGACATAGGTCGCAACATGGGAAATTCCCAAAAATATATTTGAAAAAAACCCCTCTTCATTGAGAGTGATTACATGCTGGAAATTTTGATTTTCTAGTGATAATTTGTTGCATGTTTATCATTAGCACATCCATTTTTTAAAAGATAAATCATTCTTAAATGTGACTTTAAGAATGTGACTTATTAAATGTGACTGTACTCACAGAACCTATGATTGGCACCTCTGTTTTTGAGCATCCAAGCTACAAACCTACATGATCACTCTGAGTTTCCTACAGTGCATTTCAATCACAGTAAAATAACCAAGATATGATGGAAGCTTCAATAAGGGAGGAGAGGTCACTGAGAGCCAAAATGGGCCATTGTCTAACAAGGGAAAGCTGCCATTAATAGTTAGACAAGGAATTTGTCCTGCAACAGTTTCAGAGAATTTGTGAACTCTGGGCTGAACAGACCAAGCAGGGGCAAGCACTTCCACTAAAGGAGACAGATATGTGGCT
This sequence comes from Bombycilla garrulus, assembly GCA_013400315.1. Taxonomy (NCBI): domain Eukaryota; kingdom Metazoa; phylum Chordata; class Aves; order Passeriformes; family Bombycillidae; genus Bombycilla; species Bombycilla garrulus. The sequence continues at coordinate 6,157 of VXBU01009570.1, read as the reverse complement.
GTGAATTCTTCTTCAGGTTATCACTTCCCTTTCCACAAATGGAATGTTAAGTGCTCAGCCTCAGTTCTCTCATCTTTCCCTATGGTATTGGTTTTAACCAAGCAGTAAAAACAGCAGTGTGATAAGTTGTACAGTGACTAAATGGCTGTATTACAGAATACATGGTTGCCTCTAAATTTAAAATAAAAAATACATCTTTAAGAGACCTAAACTTTCACTGATATTTAGGCAAACAACATTTGTGTGTTTGTCTCAGTCCCTATTTTTCTTACTTAATTATAACAGAATCTGAACTTTTGTTTCTAGACAGGTTATTTCTTTGAGATTGTCATAAAAATGAGCTTCCAGATTTGCTTTCATAATAATAGTTTCAGCCAAAGACAAAATATTGCCTTCAAGAATCAGCTTTATGCATTTGGTAACTTGTCCTCCGGTTTTTCCTTGATGGCTGTAACTGCAGCTACAGAACTCAGAGTGCCTTTGCACAAATGTACTAAGACAAGCTTAATTTCTTCCAGAGAGCTTCTTTAAATTGTCCCTTAGGGGGTAACTACTTTTAAACAACAACAAAAGTGCTCCAGACATCTAGAAACTTCTAAATTTATAACTAGTTTGAAAGCTAAAATAATTCTACTTGGTGCTGTCTTGACAAATGATATACAATACATCCTACATGGGAAGATGGAACATATACTATGCAGAGGAACTTGAGCAGTTAAAAAAAAAGTCTAAACTGCTGTATCCAAAAATTATCCATTTCCTATTCCCCTTGGGTGCGCAATTAGCTGTGAGCTCCAAAGACATGCCAGAAATAGCAGAGCATCACATAAACAATCACAGAAAAACTCCCAGACCCCGAATCCATCTGAATGGACACCACAAATCCTGTCAACTACTCTTCTGTAATTTCCTTTTTATGAGCTTAAGTTTGGAATAGCTAAGAACAAAAGCTGGTTTTGTTGCTCTCATCTAGAGGCAAATGAAACATACCCCAGGATTAATCCCAGAGAATTTCTCTACTGATTTGAAACATTGGTCATTCACTGCCAATAGAATCCATGCACCCTAACTTTGCTTTTCATGGTCGATGATGGGAAATGGGAATTAAATGTTTCTGTTATCTCAAACCAGTAGATGCTCTTTTCCATGTTTCCCATCATAATGTCAAGGCTGATCTCACAGTGCGAATATAACCAGACATGAGTTTATAAAAAGCAAATACTAAATATGGAGAACTACACCTCCAATCAGAATGCTTTGGAGTACATGTTTTCTGATCATAGTTGCAGAAAAACCCTTGAAATATGAAATGAAGAGCATATAATTACTCTTTTTCTATTAATGTATTGGGTTCTATTCTGGGAGTGGTATGGAGGTATCTGTACAATGCCTATGCTCTTCTTAAAGGCTTCCATGACATGTAGGAACATATCTAGTGAGTTTGTTGCTGTAATTTTTCACCTTGATAAAGCACACCTTAAAGCAGAAATGTTTCACTATGCAAGAGCAGACACATCACATGAATATTTCTTCTGTACAAGGCAACCAATTGTGAACAACAAAATTTTACGACTCCCTGAAAATAAGTTACATGATCTTCTACAAAGGGTTGCTGGAGAATGAGGGCTATATATTCTGAAAATTAAGATCACTTGATGAAACTGTAAGAAATATTCTCTGCTCTGGGAAGAGACCAGAAGGTGATCCTCTTGGATTTTAATTTGCTTCTATCCAACATATTTGTAGAATGAGCTCACATTGTTTGGGTCTCTATTCAGACCATAAACAGAGGTGTCCCTTTTAGTGACATTTCTAATGATCTGGACTGTAGCAGGTCCCCCTTCCTTTCACAGATGATATGAAGCTTCCCTATCAGCTAGAAGGAGACCCTCACAGCTTAAACACCTTCCAGTCTGATGGTCAGCCACCTCCTTGGAGTATTGTGTGCCATACAATACAAATAGAAGAGATATAATCTATTTCATATTTTAAAGATTCTCCTATGCTTTTATACAGCCCATTTTATGTTCTTACACCCTTCCTACTTCTGCAGCTCTGGAGTCCCTCTCCCAGCTCACATACATCTCAGGAGCAACCCACTCAGTTCCAAAACATTCTGCTCTATTAGGGGTACAATCTATTACTATTGCCATGAATCAAGCAGAGATTTTCCACTATTCTCTTTTACTTGCTTAAGGCAGCTACACTGTTATCTCCTGATCAGAGGCATAAACTAAGCACAGCAGAAGACCAGGCTAGAAAACCATCTAATTTATGTAGACTGGTCCTCAAGATCATTGTTTCCAAGCCAAGATTCAATTCCCTGAGAGAGAGTAATTTATTAGGTTGTTCAAAAATAATGAAATAAGTGTTTTCAAAAAGTCAAAGGTGACTTCTAATGTCTTTTTTCTCAGCATGAACATGACTGATATTGTCTTATATTTTATATATTTTATTTAAAAATCTAATGTTTGCTTGACATGATGAGAAGATACAGGACAAGGAGATGGTAAAAATTGTACCAATTGAAATGCTTCATCCTTGTTATAAATGTGTTAAGCCTGGTGGAGTCTGCATATTCAGCCATGTGGAATATTGCCTGTGAGACACATACCAAGTAAGTAGTCTTTGAAGGCTCTAGTTTGAAGTGAAGCAATTTCCTTTGCAACCTAAAATACCTTTTGTGCATCTTTATCAAAGGGTTCTTGAGAGATATCAGAAACATTGGAAGATTTTAAAACCAGTGATATTCATCATTCCTTAACAAACCTCCAGTGAGGTAGAAGAAGGATGTGGATATCAAGATTCTTTATGTTGAGTCAACGGACTGAATGCTCCAAAAGGAAATTTGGGACAGTAAATTTGGGTGGTCAGAGCTGCTTGAATCATCTGATGAAGCCCATTTGGCTCTGATGTTCAGGAACTCTAGGAATCTTCAACATGATCCTCCAAGTTAGACACTGTACACTCCCCTTGCTGACATTGCGTGTGCACCTTCATTACCTTAATTACCTTCATTACCTTCGTTACCCCCTAGCCCACACGAGCACCAGCCTTATGCTGTTTCTTTGGCATTCCCAACAAGTGAGTGGAAAATTATTATTCAAAAGTAAACTGTGTCTGTGATTTAGCTGGTGGTAGGCCACCAAAAAGGAAGCTGATGGCATAACGAGCCATGTTCCGTGCCTGTAAGTATTTGTGAATTTGAAAATTAGGATACTTGCAGTCAAGTAGACTTTCCCCAGAATTTTCTACAAGATCGAAACACAAATGTTGACTTGCTAAACTTAATAAAATGCAGCTTTATTTCAAAGCTTGAGCATTATAAGTTAGAAGAAGGGTTTGGTTTCTCCTCACTCTAATGACTGTCTATTCTGCTGCATTTAAAAACAAACATGAAAGTCCAGGGTATTGCAGCAATTCTTTAACCTAGTCAGTTGATACAAATGTATTTCAACAATATTTTTAATTTTACTGTTAGCATATTATGCCTCTTTTGCCTAAAGGACGCTGATATAAATTAAGTCAACATATTATGAAGGAGTTAGATCTTTAAAGAATAATTTCATGATATTTGCATTTAGAAGCAATCAGGTATTTTCAGAGGTTAGAAAATTTCATTGAGGTTTTTGCTCAAGTTTTCTGAGAGTAGAAAAGAATATGATCCCTTCTCCAAGTACACAGTGTAAATTTGACTTTGTTTCAGGCTCTAATCCTGTGAGAAAAGGTTAGATTCAAAAACTTTGATACAGGACTCACACATATGTGAAACAAGCAATGGATTGTATGAGCACAGATGAACACTTCTGTCAGCAAAATAAATTTATTTCAAAACGGTGCCAAGATATCATCTCCCTTAGTTTTTCTGTCTGTAGATAGCAAGGATGGGACAGCTATATTTTATCTGAAATTCATTTAGAAATGCAACTTATATTTGTCTTAGTGCAATTTGTAGACTCTCAACATTTTGAATGTGAGTATGCATATGAAAAAGCCAAAACAGAAATGAAAACATTTATGTCTAAATTTAGAACCCTGATAATGCAGTTTTGGCTTTCACTTAGCAGACAGCTTGCAGCAATTTTAGATGGTGTCACCATTTACATTTCAGTTCCACCACTTAAAATAAAAGGCCAAAATCTTTTTGAGTTTCATGTTGTAATTAAAAAAAAATAAAATAACAAAACCCAAAACAAGTAACATCTCACTTATAAAATAATCTATTCAAAACAACACTGCCAAAGCAGAAAGATTTCCTTCCATGATGTCAATTTGTATTTCCATATATAAAGCCAAATTCTGCTATTTTTAATCTACTGTTAGGAAGCCATACTAGGCATTAAGCAAGTACGAACTTCCATGAGCCAGATATTTTATTTTAATGGGTCTCTCAAAACAACACAGAATCTATTCCTCTACCAGAAATGTCCTTTCGAAAAAATGGCTTAAAAAGTGTCTTAGGTTACAATGTAAAAATGTGCCAGAGGATCTGTATTCTATCTCCATCCTCATTAACTGTTGAAACCAGGAGGGGCAGTGTTTTCCTTGCTTCCTCCCCCGGACTATCTCCTGTTAATGGGCCATCAATGCCTTGCCACATGATTCATGGATAACTCCCTCCGGGAGCCATTTACTTTTTAATGGGCAATCAAGGATCCACCACATGACTCATAGAACGACATCAGCCCATTGTGAGAAGCTCCGCTCAGGGGGAGGAGCCAAGCATTCCCACCTGGATATAATGTGGGGATTGGGACAGAACAAGCAGCCCTTACCCACTGGTTTCCAGAGAACAAGAGCTACCAGACCTTTCTACGGAATCGCCACTTCAGCAAGACCACCTCATCTGGACTGCTGCCACCACCCTACCTAGCAAGGTATCAGGTTGTATTCTGACTCTGTCAGTGGTTGTTTTTCTTTTGTATATATCTTACTTTTTCCTATTAAATTGTATTTCTGACTTGGAGTCTCACTGATTTTGCTTTCAAAACAGCACAGAAAGGCTGCAACTGAGTATCAGTCTCTTTGACAAACTCATACTGCCTCTTGTGAATGCCACAATATGCTACTTAATTGTGAGACAAAAAAAAAAAATCTAATATCAAACAAGAATATTTTGCCAAATAAATATTTTGAGGATGATTAAGGTCTCTTAGCAGGTAGCATTATTAATAAATGTGTCTAAAATCCATTTATTATTTTATGCTTTTTAAAATATGCTTATCTGTGGTAAGTGATAGGTCTCTAATGACTTGTTGAATTGAGCTATTTATCAACAGTGAGATATGGGGAAACAACAACATACACTGGACACATGCTACTCTGTATTAGCACAGTGAGCAGTGTACAAGAACAAAACACACTTTTCACAGGGACCCATCTTATTCTGGACATTCATGTATTTACCTGCTATGATCAATCAATTCTATAATAAACTTTTGATACTATAGTTATTGAAATGTTTTTCTGAAGTATTTTCTTTGTGTTCTGATTCACCTGTGTTTTCCAAAGTTGCAAATATCTGAACTGTAAAAATCCGAACTGTGATTCATCTAAAGGCATTTAAATATACAAAACATATTTGTCACTTTTTAAAAATCCCATTACAATACCTCTTTAAAAAACTAAATTAAATTTCACCACGGTCTCATTAGTTGGTTTTTTTATTTATCAGATTAAGAATATTTCCCTAGATAGGCCTGGATTGTAAGAGATCAGAAACTACCAGACCATATTATGACTATGAGATTTTGACTTTTATCCTATTTCATGCAGTGAGAGACCATTGTTTTAAAGTCAAAAATCTTACATTGTAGTCAATGTGGTGACCTTGATGGAAGGGCAAATGGCCCCATTCCTGTACTTCTGTAATTCCTGTAATTCTGTAATTCAAAATGGACAGCCACACGGGAAAGCGTGAATATCTCAACACCATACTATTTTGCTGTGTTGTGAACTATAGGCCAAGAAGTTTCAAAAGCCAGTTTAACAGTCACAGATGATCAAGATACCATGGCCAGAGAGCTGCCTGGGTAGGATGCATTCCACCTCTGCTAACTAAATCCATCACTTTTACTCATGTGACACTTCAGAATCCTGCAGGGGTTTTCTGTAATATTCCTATAAGCCTTTAACCAATTGTGCTGGTTTGAAAGCA
>VXBU01009568.1:12637-45659 GCA_013400315.1 Bombycilla garrulus | reverse complement strand
GCCCACCCGCCGCATCCCATCCCGTCCGTCTCACCTCATCCCTGCATCCCCTGCCTCCACCACCGCCGCTCTCCCGGGACCGAGAGCTGGGTCCCGTACCCCTTCCCTGCCGCGGCTCCTCCAAGGTAAGGCTGCGCTCCGTGCCCCCCCGTCCCGCTGGGGACCCCGCTGGGCTGCAGCCCCAAACGCCGCTGGCAGTATTCAGGGCTGCAGCCCGAAGGGACCCCTGGGAATCCAAAGCCTGGATGGGTGCCCCCAGCTCGGACAGAACAACAGAACGACCCCTGAGACGACAAACCCCGTGAGGTGGCAGGTCCCTCCCCGTGCGGAGGGGCTGGGATGCTCCTGCCTGGGAGGTGTGGGGCTCTACAGCATCTTCATCCCTTCCCAGCCGGCATTCCCAGACCACCTCAGAAGATGCCCACCGCTGGGCATCTGCCTTCCTTCTATGCCAGCTCCCTGGAATAAACCTTGTCCCTGCTGTGATCCCCATTAAGGGGACCCTGAGAGCCGGTGCCATGTCGTGCACCCAAAACCCACCGTGGCCAAGCCCTGAGGGGCCCTGGGTGATGCCAGGAGCCACGGTGTGTGCTGAGGGAGCAGGCAAGAGAAGGAGAGGAGCTGTCCTCCTCACCTTGTGGGGCAAGAAGGACCAACTCTGCCCTGTCCTAAGGGCTTTGTCCCACCGTGCCTTCAGTTCCAATGGGGCGAGCAGCAGGTAAGTGCCTCTGTTCCGTGTCACTTGGATGTGCAGGCAGTGAGCAAGGCAGAAAAAGGGTCTGGGACCTGTGAGAGGCTTGGAGAAGAGCAGGGTGAAGATGTGCACACAGGGATTGGTGTGTGTATTCCCAGTGAGAGGAAGGCTGTTTCCCTTCCCGGACGTACTCCAGTGGTGACCCTGCAAGTCGCCAAACTCCTCGGTAGCCCCCACCAAGCAGTCCTGGAAGGTCTTTCCGAGCCCTCAGCTGCCTGCAGATCCGGGTCTGCTGGAGCCTGCAGGGACTGCCAGCAGCTACAGAGCCCCTGGTCCCACGGGGGTGGCTGTCATGGGGACAAAACAAGCGGGACAAGCCCCACAGCAAGCTGCCTCTGCAGCCTCCCCGTGGCATGGGGACGTGGGGCAGGGTGGGAAGTGCTCCATGCTCCAGTGACTCTGTGGTTCATCCTTGAGGACCTGAGCCAACCCAGTGATGCAGCTGCCCCTGGGATCCCGCTGGAGTCGGGCTGTCCACGTGCTGCTCCTGCAGCGGCATGTTTCTGCCATCCATCCCTCAAAAGATGCAGAGGGCTCAGGCTAGGCCTGGTTTTTGGGTGGAAGAAGCAAAATATGAATTGTCTGACAGGTGGAAATTTCTGCCTGGGAGGTCTTGGCATTTTCCCACCTTCCAGCAGCAGAAGTGCAGGGACACAGCCTGGACCACTTGGCACATGGCCTGGGAGAATTGTGGGGAGCACCCACAATCCCCTGTGATGCTCTGTCACTTCTGGCCCCCCTGCTGCTATGGGTGCAGCCAATAAATCGGGAGCTGTGGCTGTGCTCAGCACCCCAGTGTGGCACCGGGCAGCCCTGGGTGCACTGGCCTGGCTTTGGAGAGCTTTGGGGAAGCTGAGGCTGCTTCTCCGTGGGCAGCTCCCTGGAAGATGCTGAGAGCAGGATGCAGGGTCCATAGCAGAGGGCTGTTGTGGGGCTGGCTCCCAGGTGTTTAGTCAGGCTCACCCCCTTTCTGCAGGCTGTGTGGGGCAGGGGCTGCTGGAGCAGCAGCTACGGAAAGCAGGAGCTAATTTAATATTAGATGGGTACGGGTGAGGGCCGCCTGTTTTCCCAGTGCCTCTAAAGGGTGCAAGCAGAACTGAACAGGCACAGGGTGGGGGGTCTGGTTCACGCAGATGAACACACGGAGCGGGCGGGGGTTGTACAACGCACGGGAGGAGTTGTGGAGTAGCTGCGGCTGTGCCCGGTGATCCAGGGATGCATCATGCAGCCAACGTTCTGTTACGGCTTCAAAATCCTGCGAGAGCAGCTTGCAACCAGGAGGGAACTCTTGCCTGTGTGTGAGGGCACCCAAACACACACACACACACGTGTCCTACCCCAATACGTCGCAGAACTGGGGAATGCCAGCACACGAGCTGGTTACGCTCCCAGCTCCCCCCGGCAAGCGCTTCCACCTCCCCCATTCCCTCAGGGAAGACTCTTCCAACGCGGCTGATGGATATCGCTGCCGAAGCACGGGCTTCCTTCTTGACCTTCCTTCTGGTATCACCCAAATTCCCTCTGCCAGCTTTGTAAGCTTCCGTCTGAGCTGGTGCAGGAGCTTGAGGCTAAATGTCTGCTTGCCAGGGTCTTAAACAAGGATGGGATCTCCAACATGGATTTCTCTGGGTGGGAAATGAAGTTGGGACCTTGCTCTGGTGATGAGGAGCCCAACCCTTTGGGCATGGAGGGGAGAGTTAGGATGAAGTGGCCAATTCCACCCTCAAGGCTTCTCTGTGGTGTGTGTTTTCTCGTCAGGGTCTGAGCCCACCAAGGCTCAGGATGTTGCTGTGTGCTGGAGCGACGGCTCCCTCTGGTCAAACAAAGACAGGGGATGCCAGCTTTTATCAAACCCCTGGCATGCTTTAGGCTGAACTGTGCCCAAGCCACAGGGAGGAAAGGTGAGGAACTGATGCCACCAGGCAGTAGCCAGCATCCCTCACCTCCCAACCTGGCTCAGCTCATGCAAGCAGCAGGCAGTGGCTCTTTGGCACCGAGGCTTTTCCAGCACAGCCTCTTGACCCTGCTAATTCCCATGTGTTCTCCTGCCAGGCCTGCTGTCCTTCTGCCAGGGGATGGCCCCGAGCCTGCTAATTGCACCAGCAAGCTGCCACGTGTCTCCATCACTGGGGGTGTTATTCTCTGGTGTTATTTTGGGGACTGCTGGCCCTTGCCTGGCAGTGTGGGACAGGATGGTGACTGGCAGCATCCCTCCCCCTTCACCATTGCCTGCTAAATTATCTCTGTCATGGATTGATACCCCTGCATCAATCCCCATCTCGCCAGGGACCAGGGCACTCCTCAGCCCAGCACAGCGCTTCTCCCATTCCTTCTTCCCTCTTGGAAATGCAACAAAGGCACAGCGAGAGGAAGGTATGACTGAGCTTGCCTAACCCACTCTCAGCCCAAAAGTCCACAACTCCAAGGCTGGTTTGGAGGTCCCAGAGTTGATTTGGAGGTGCCACAGCTCATCCCCACAGCTGTCCCCTGCTCTCCTGCCCTTGTCACCCAGGGGAGGCTCAGGTGCCAGCAGCACCCTGGAGCATCACCCACCTCCCCATCCCCTCCTCCTGTCCCCAGGCCATCTGGCCACACTCATCCATGTTAAACAAATGCTGGAGTCTATTATCAGGCCCTGCCTCCCCCTTCCCCCCCAGACAGATGGAGGCTGAGCACACCCAGAGCCCCGGCCCGCAGCATTCATGTGTGTGAATGAGAAAATTGAATTATTTATGGCCATGTGAATAAGGCTGGCGGCTGCGGAGGCCGAGCGGAAAGGACTCCATTACGTGGAGAGTACCTGTTGCTATGGCGCTGGGGCTTCTTCCCCATGGCCCCCATGCACAGCTGCATCCCTGCCTGCCTCCCATGCTACCCTGATCCTCGTGGAGCTGGGCTGGAGAGCTGGGCTGGAGGGCAGAGCTGAGTGCTGGATGGCCACAGTGTGACCAATGTGGGTGCTGTCCTCCCTGCACTGTGCCTGCTGCTCCTGCACGCTGGTTTGGAGGTCACCCCAAATCCTCCCACGTTTTGAAGCAGGACCTGCAGTGCAATGTGGGGATGGTTTGGTGCTGGTGGCCAGTGGCTCCCTGACCCACTGGCCACCATGATCTGCAGCCAGAAAACAGAGGGAAATATTGGGGGTGGGAAGTGTTGGGGTGGGCAGTGCCAGCATCTCATGGCTAGGGCTGGGCAAAGCAAGCCTGACCTGGCACAGCATGTGCCAAGGGGTGGCTCTCAGCTCAGAGTCCTCAATTCCCCTTAAAACTCCCATCCCTGAAGGCAGCGGGAGCTGTGACTTGTGGTCTTCCACTTTCCCAATGCCCAGGCAGAAAAGGAGCTTAGCAAGAGCAGGGATTCCTTCCAGAGCCACCTGCATTGCAGCCTCTCCTTCAGGGATGCCAAATCCTGCAGTGATGCTGAGGGAGGTGCTGGGGCTTCCCTCCCTCCCACTGTCTCCCCTACTCCTCTTTGGCTAAAAATTAGGACGTTGTCCCTGTTGGGGTGCAGTATTCCCTGCCTCTATGCCACCCTGGGGTCAGGCCAGGCACCTGGGGACCATGAGGGGATGGGACGTGGCAGCCCCCAACCCTGCACAACAGCAGTGCAGGGACTCCTGCTCCCTTCCCTGCAGAGCTAAGAATAGACTCCAGCTCCTCTCCTGGTGCTGAGTGGGCTCTGCTGGGCTCAGAGGAATAAAAAGCAGGAAAACGCTTATTTTAGTTGCTGCAGTCGACAGCTGTGACTCGTATGTACCTAAGGAGCAGCTTTGCACCGTGTTTACCCTCCCGCTGCCGGGAGCAGAGGCACCACTGCAGACCTCGCATTCAGGCTATGGATGCCCCTGCCATGCTCCCAGCCCAAAATCCCAGCTGGCTCCCAATCCTTCTCCAGCACAGTCAGCTGCTTCCCACCCTTCTTTTCCCCACGCTTTTAGAGTGAGCCCAGGCAATGCAGATGCTCCCACCATTCCCGTGCCTTGGGATATGCTCCCCACCATCTCCCTGCACTGCTGGAGGCCAGCAGAGCCTTGCTGAGATTTTTAGGGTCCAGGGTGCATCCAGCTACACAGGGGGATTGTCCCCAGCACCTGAGACAAAGGCAGTCTGCAGACGTCCCTGTGTCCGAGAGACGCACCTGCCTGGCATTCTGCAGCAGCGAGTAGGCACTTGCCAGCCCTGGCTCTGGGTGCAAGGCCAGGGGAAGCACCTGCTCCAGGAGAGCAGCTCTGGGTCCTTCTCCCCACCATCACCCCCGAGGTAAAACCAAGAGAAAGCTAATTGTTACCATAGTTACGTGAAGTGGCCTTTCTTAGGGAGCCGCGTCATCACTGCTGTCACAAGGTTAAGGCGGTGGGGAGTGGTGGTGGGGAAGGGGGGGAGATGTGTTTTCTTTGGGAAAACCATGGCAACAGCTATTTCTAAGGGAACAGCTGTGCACAGCGAGGCCATGGGGAAGGGGAAGGGGAAGGGACTGGGGCATCTCAATGCCAGCCATGCTCTGAAGGCAGCAGTACCAGGTCCAGCAGCTCTCCATGGCAGCCTGTATCCCCAGAGTCCCCTCCCACCTGTGTCACCTTGCTGGGTGTCTCCCATGGTGCTGGCACGTCGCCATGGGCTCCAGCAAGCCCGGCAAAGCAACATGAGGCCACTCCAGTTTGCTTGGCATGTGCAACCCCTCGTGGCATGTTCCTGCCAGCAGGGCTTGAAGGGCTGCCAGATGTGTGGGATGGCTGGGACCACCCACCATGGCCAGTGGGGATGGAATTGCTTGTCCAGAGTAAATTCACACAGAAAGAGCCCCGGTGGAAAGCTCAAGGTTGATTAATGAGTGACATGAAGCTTGAACAACCATAGTGTAAATACTGGTGGAAATCATAGGGATGGTGTCCACGCTCCTGGAGTCAGTACAGGGAGGGCTGGTAAAATGGGAAGGTGCTCATGGGGCTAAGGAACACTCATGGAGGTGCAAAAGCCATGTGGATGTCCTGCAGGTCCAGGCAGGGCTGGCTAAGCCCTGGAGACCCAGAGGTCTGAGGAATCCACACCCTGGATCAGCTTTACAGTGGCCAAGCAGACCCAGCAAGGAGAAGATGCCGGTCTCAGCCACACCCTCCACCCCAGCTCCTGTTCCAACACATAGCTGGGAATTATCTCTGTTTGCAAGACACTTAATTAAGACCATTTCCCTGAAGGAAACCAAGATGGAGAGCTTCACTTCTCAGTATTCCAGCTCTTTCTGGCATTCGTTTCCACACCAATTAGGGTGCAAATTAGTCATCCAGAGAGCAATCCACTGGCTGTGCTCAAGGGAAGCTCTTCAGCACATGTGCCATCTTCTTCCAGGAAGGCAGGTGGCAGGCACACATGGGGTGGCCACTCAGGTCCTTGGGATGCTGGGGCCTGCAGTTTGTGGTACCAGCTTGGGACTGGGCTGAGACTCCAGGACTGGGCACAAAACAGAGCCAGCAAGAGGGTTTAGGGTGTCTCCATGAGCTGTGTGTGCTTCTCCTAGGCCCCTGGGCTTCAGGGTGGCTTGGTGAACCACTGGGCTCTGAGATTAAGCTCCGTGTTGGCACTGACAAGAGAGGGAGATGAATCTGAGGATGAGGTGCTCAGGTCTGTGCCTTGCTGGGATGGGATCCAGCCAGAGGGTGCATCAGAGGGTTGGCACAGAAATGTGGCTCAAGGATGGTTGACGTCTTGAGGTTGTTGGCTCTGGACAGTCTCCTGCTCAGATGGACATGTGGAGGCACCAGTTGTGGCTGTGCATCCATCCATCTGCAGGTGAGCCATTCCTTGTCCACTTCGGCTGAGAGGCTTTTGTAGAAGCTGAACTGCGGGATGAGAGTTCAGGAGGAGGAGGGTCCAAAGGGGAGTAAACAAAGCCCCTCTGGGCAGCATTAGAGTCACACCAAGCTGCTGTTCCAGGGTGCTGCAGTTGTAGGAATTCACTGAACACGACCAAGGGCACCTGCTGGGAGCAGTGACGCAGCCACCCAGCACGCAAGGGAGAATCTGGTCCATTGATTGATGGGAGGTTGTGGTGGCAGAGCAGGCAGAAGAGGAGCTGGCAGAGAGTGTGGCTGGGATGAGGCATCTGAAAGTCACAGCTGGCTGTGCACGTGTTCCCCTGTCACTCAGGGAGTGGGATCTCTCTGTAGCTCAAGACATCGTCCCTGCTTTCCTTCCTCACCCTATTCAGGGGGGTGCAGGTATACACAGCTCTGCAGAACACTGCACAGAGCCTGTGTTGATTGTCAGCGAGTCAGGATGGGAAAGTATCTGCTAAAGTACCAATTTCTTGGTGATCTCAGTGGTGAAGTTCAGCTTCCCTGTTGCTTTTGATCTCCTTTTACTGTGTTTGTGGGGTGGTCTTGGCTGGTGCCTTCTTCTCCATCAGAACACTCATGTCTGTCTCTGCCTTCATGGGATGGACTCAGGGTCAGGTGCGTGATGCTACTTTCCCTAAATATTCCAACTTTCTCATTTGCCACGGGCACAACCACCACGCAGGGACCAGGCGGCTTCCTCACCTTCTGGCCAGCCTGCCCACTGCCTGTTCCATCTCCTTCCAAACAGAACCAGAATTCCTGTGAGGAGCCACCTGCCCACGGGACGTGCCCTCCAAGCCCCCATTAGTTAGCAGTTGTCTTAAGCACTGCAACATTTGATGCCTTATTCCTCCTAATCCCGCCTGATGTAACCGTGGCTGTCCTCATTAGCCACATAATTGTCTGGCGAACACAAAACAGGCCCTGACACAGTCTAAGGAAATTGGCTTAAAAATATGGAGCCACATTCTCAGATGTTGTTGAAGGGGTCTCATTTGTTTATTTGCATTCACACGGCGCCCTGTGGATAATGAGAGACAGACTGCTGTAAAAACACTTATTTTTCTTAAAGATCATCTGAGGTGGGAAATGCTAGCTGGGATATCCAGCCCAGCCTCTGCACTCCTGGAGGACAACTACCACTCCCCTTGGTCCCGACTGTTGCGCCAAAGGGTTTCCAAGAAGAGAAGGTGGCATGTGCCACCCTTGTCCACACTGCAAAGGTTGCCCAGAGATTTAGCCATCCACATCTCCCAGTGATAGTGCCTTGAATATGAATTTTGAAGGCGCTCTGACAGCAGATGACAGCGCTAGGTTAATGGAGGCAGCGGTAAGAAATCTAATTAACCCACAGTATGTTTAATTTGTGCAAAGTTGTTGTGGTTACTCAACTATAAACTCCATCCCCAGCTCTAATGACAGTGACTCGCATGGCAGCAGTGTAGAGCATCCTGGAGGTGGGCAGCCACCCCGTGCTCACCCTTGAAGGTGCCCTCAATTACGTGCAGAGTGTTCCAGTGGTTGCCTCCATCTGGTTCTTCCCTGGCACTTGAGACCCTTTTCTGGCTCCAGTCTTTGGAACGGGCACCTGTGCTGCTCCGCTGCCTGCTCTGGCATTCAACCCCGGTGCATGGTTTCCAAAAACCAGCCTTCAGGACCCAGCAGTGTCAATCTGTTGATTGCGCTCAAGTCCAGGAGATGGCTTCAGGTCGTTGAGTTCCCATCACAGCTCTTAGTCTGTAATTATGTTCAAGGCTCTTTGCCTCGGTTATTTCTTTTTACTAATGCCTGGAGCCGCTGCACTGATCTTTTCTTCAAGGCTGACCTCCGTGTAGCTTCCCAGGAGAGAGCCAGGACTGTTATTCAAGCAAATTCACAAACCAGCTCCCAAAGGCCAGTTGTCCATTATACAATTTTTTGAACAGCAGGAAACATCAGCAGGGCTGATGGTGGCTGAGCTCTTTGTGTTGGTTCAGGGAGAAGCACAGGAAAAGAGACGGATGGCTCGGGTCAGGTTCTCTTGCCAGGTTAACCTCCCCCAGAGATTTCTGACCAGACAACAGCTCCTCTGAAGAGGTGCTCTGGAGCCTGAAGGCTGATGCTGCAGCTCAGCACCTCCATCTCTCACCAGAGCTCCACTGTTCCCCCATGACTGCTACAAGAGACACAGGCACACACGTACCTTGCAGGGACATCCTTGCTGTGGAGCAAAAAGCTTTAACCAGGTCCCAGAAGATTCCCAGTTGCCCAGTGAGGTGAAGTTTGACAAGAAAGGAATCGAGAAGGAGATGGTTCACCTCTGGGGTCCATTAAAGCCAAGCAGGCTGATCCCACAGTGCCGCAGGGTTTGTAGAAGAAGAGACTCCCAGCACGGAGCACACTGAGGTCCTGCTGTTGCTCTGAGTGCTGGGAGTGTGGAATTCAAGCACACCCTTGGCAGCAGTGTGTGGTTACACTGAGCCCTGCAAGATCCACAGCCTCCTCCCTGCAGCCTGCAGCAGCTCCCACCCCCATTCCCAGGGGACTGCAGCCCCCTCTGTGTGATGGGAAGTGAGGAGGGAGACCTTGGCTCTCTCCTCCCTGGACACAGGCTGTTCATCCAAGCCCCTGGAGGTGCCTGCTGGTGATGCCAGGGCACTGCTCACTGTCCAGGATGGGATTCCCATCAAACAGCACATCCAGCAAGCCAGCCTGCATCCACAAACAGGGTTCCCAGTGGATCCCATGTGCAGGGACATAGAAATGCCCGGAGAGCAGGAGCAGCTCGGTCACCACCAGTTTGAGTGAGTCCCCGAACAAATCTCTTGGCATCCTGCTCCCACACTGCTGAGCTCCACAGCCCTTCCCCTTCAGCCTGGGGACAAAACCAGGTCCCTGAGCAGCCAAGGGGGGAAGTAGCAGAGGAGCTCGATTTGGATTTGGGTTTTCCTTTCTTTTCTTTTTTTTTTTTTTTTTTTTGTTTTTTTAAGAATTTAAAAGTGGCAGTGCTAGCAAAGGGTAATTATCCCTCTGTTCCAGCTGAAATACAATTAAGGCGGCTCTCAACGAGCCCCCGGGATATTGTGGTTTACTAATTAACAAGCGGATATGCTGTGGCCCCTGTCATGGCAATTACAGCATGAGACAGGCTTCAGGAGCTCTAATTACACGTCAGCCCGCAACACACGCTGCAATACAAATTAATGAGGGCCCGAGCTGGCAGTGGAGGGAGTTTGCCTAGCAAGAGGCTGAGATGGGCAGCAGGGATGGGGATAGATGCAGGAGAGAGGGATGTGACTCTAAGCCTGGGGATACCATTGCACACTGCAGGACCAGGAGGATGAAAGGAGGAAATCTGCCATGAAATGCCCCGTGGTTACCCAAAAATGGTGCGCTGAAGAAAAGGAGAGGGGCTTTTGCTATGTGGAGCCATGGCCTGATGAGATGAGTGGCATTTGGGATGACTGCAATGAATAGCAAGTATCACATCTTCCGCTGTTAATTCCCAGACCAATAAAGATGCTGTTAAGAAAAGAAGTCAGATGGGAAATACCCAACAGGGTTTTGACTGCTGACAAATAACAAACAGATCTCCCAGAGCCAGGAGGAATTTTTCTGACAAATTGTTTATTGGGGAAAGTTATGCACTTTCAGCTTGAGTTGAACTAATAGCTTCGTCCAGGTCTGGAAAATTAAAAAAAAAAAAAGGCAATCAGGATTTTTGTAAATGCAATTTTGACACCTTGCATTTTAAAAAGCTGCTTCCTTTCAAAATGCATTTAAAATATGTAATTAAACCAAAATACAGACTGCACACCTAATGAGGACACTTTGTTTCTGACAAAACGAAACTATATTTATCAGCTTTGCTGATATTTATCAGAGCTTTGCTGCTCCAAGCTCAGCAGTGACACTGGTTTTCTGTGACATTGGTGTGCCTGTTGAATTTACAGATCCTGAATTTACTGTCTCCTCTCCAGCACCTGTCTGCTGCAGGCAGCCAAGGAGGGACAGCGGGAGGTGACCTGGTGGATGCTCCAGGCTTTGGCCACCAGCAAATGCCGCAGCAGACAGAGAGATTCTTGGGCAGATGGGAGGATCTGGGGAAGATGAAGTGAAGCTCGCAGGTTTTGGAGCTCCCTGCAGCCTCCTGCCAGGGTGGAATCAATGGAGCTCAGGGGCAGCGATTGCAGGGGATGGAGTCTCACTCACAGCAGGGGGGTGCACAGCAGGCCCCCCATTTGCTCAGGTTGTGAGGAAGGGCTGAGAGGAGGCAGGCAAGGAGCTTTCAGACTAATCCTTCTTGTTCCCATGCACTATGGGACAGAGACCCTGCACAGTCCCCACTGCCAACACCCAGAGCTCGAATCCACCAGAGGCCACCTCTGTCACAGAACATGGCAGGGGAAGGGCACACACCTCCTCACACCCAGCTCCCAGTATAGATCCCATTAACCATCACAATTA
The DNA here is from genome assembly GCA_013400315.1 of Bombycilla garrulus. Taxonomy (NCBI): domain Eukaryota; kingdom Metazoa; phylum Chordata; class Aves; order Passeriformes; family Bombycillidae; genus Bombycilla; species Bombycilla garrulus. The sequence goes on along the minus strand of VXBU01009568.1, from coordinate 34,626 downwards.
ACACGAGCCAGGCCCTCTCCCTTCCTTGTCACCCCAGCCAGAGCTGTACATAAAAATAACTGTTTATTACACAGCGGGCAGAGCCCGGCTTATCGCTGCAGACAGGAAATTGCTGCGCAGAAACCGCACGTTTCACTTTTAATAAGTTTGGCAATAAAACATCTCATCAAACGAGGCCACGACAGGGCAATAATGAAGCTTCCGCGTGGACTGTAATTGCTCACTGCTCTCCTGGGGGCGAGCCAGAAAATGGGGAGCGAGGGGGGAGACGGATGGCAGCATCATCCTCCCTCACCTCCTGCTCTGGGAGCATCCATCCATCCCTCCTTATCCCCAGCAGCATCCCCAGAGCACTGACACCCTCCAGGACACGACTGAAGAGGAGATCTCTCCGTGCTGGAGGGATACAGGCAATTCCCATGGAGTGTTGGAGAAGATGTCAGAGGAATAGGGAGGCTCTTGGTGCTCCAAGGGAAAGGAAAAGGTTTCCTGCCTTTCAGTCACAACTTTCCAGCCCTGAGTAATCTTCACGGCTGAGCAGGTGCTCTCACACACAGCCCATCCCCATCCTTAGCCAGGAGGGACAGTTTCCTGGAGGCTTTGCACAGGTGGGCTCAGCATGGGGATCTCAGCGTGGCACCAGAGGGGTCCTGCAGGATTCCCTCTGCTGGGCCCCTGCTATGGACCAAGAGAGCTGCAGTGCTCTGAGACCCATCCCAGCAAAGGCCAGGGAATGACATGGTGCCTGTCTGTTCTGACATCCTCGTGCTGGTGGCCTCAGACTGCTGGCAGGTGACACCTCAGCCACATGGCACTGGCTGGTGCCTTGCACCAAAGGATGGTGCTGGTATTTCCAGGTGCTCCATCATGGTGAGACTTTCTTTCTCTAAAGGAAATCAGGTCCAGCAATTGATCACTACCCCAACCTATTTCTGAGTTTCCCAGCTTCTGTCTGATCTTCTGGATGCTGGTGGGCACAAATCAGCCCTGCCACAAGCCTACTCAGAGTGACAGGAGCAGCTCAGGGAGCCCTGGTGAGGTTCCCTAGCCACAGATGGGTGATGGGGAGGCACCAGGCAGCCTGCAGAGCCCAGGATGATGAAGTGACCCCTCATCACCCCTGGAGGCAAAGCTGGGTCCTTGCTGCCTTCTCTGAGTTAACCTATGCCATTCCCACCCATCATCCCCCCTGGCAGGGAGGGAACAGAGAGGTCCAGGAGGACATGGGGCAAGCAGCGCTGCAAAGAGGAGCTCTGGCATTGAGGTAATAGGAGATAAAACAATGCATGTCCAGGCTGGCACAAGGAAATGAAGCAGTTTAAAGTCACAGCAGGAATGTGCTGGCACTGGCAGGGCCTGCTGGCAGGCTCCCAGGTGGGCAGGAGGTTTTGTTCGCCTGCAGCACTGCTCTTGGGGAGTTTACCTGGAATTACTGATCCGCATTCATAAACATGATCACTTTAATTGCTTGCTGAGGCTGCAGTCACCATCTCCTCTCAGCGCTGGGACTTCATCTCCCTTGCCACCCCAAATGTCAAGATGTGTCTGTTCTCCCATCCGCTCTGCACCACGGCCAAGGACAGAGAAGTGGTTGGAGGAGGGACAGAGGCAGAGGATGGGTGAGTCCACGAGCCTGGAGCCAGAGACAGACACCCACTCCCAGCACCTCCGCTCTGCAAAGCGGCGCCTTGAAAATCAAGAGCACACACCTTCTGGAGAGCCAGGAGCTCTGTGGGAATCCCTGCAGCCTTGGCAGTGATGACCTGGGGAAAGGCACCTTGTCTAGAGACAGCTTTAATGGCAGAGCAATGACCAGGGGGCAGGAGAGGGACTGGCTCCCAGCTGAGGACAGAGACACACAGGCTGCTCAGCCTGAAACCAGGCTGGTGCTCATCTCACTTGGAGCATGGCCAATCACTTCTAGTAAATTATTCATCTGACAAATTTAGCCTGTTATTCTAGTCGTGCTCTACCCAGAGTTTTACAGATTTCGCTATTATTTCAAATTGTGCAAACACTGCAGAAACCTCTCCCAGGCTCTGGTGTGCTCTGCCTTCATCTCTGCTCATCTGCCACATCTGAAACACGATTTCTACCATCTGGCGCCCAACCCTCCATCCCCAGCATGGCCCCGGCACCTTGGGGAGGTGAGTAGCAACCCTGTTCAATGCAAGGCTTTTACCAAAGGGAGAAATACCTACTGTGGGAGAACCATCTGCTGAGGATCCAGTGGGATCACAGGAGGCCACAACACACTTTCAAAGTTATTTTGACTTACCTTTCAAAGGTATTTTGACTTTTTTTTTCAGCTCCATCTATCTATATGGGGTCAGGAGAAAAAAATGACAGCACTGTTTCTTGCTTCCTGGACTATCTGGTTTCCCAAGCCTGGTCACTTTGGAAAACAGGGGAAAGCTTTTCCCTTCTGCCTCACATGCCATAATTTCTTCTGTTGAAGTTTCTTTGTAATCATGAGGGTACAGCTAAAACTTTGCACTCTCAAAGAGACTGCAAACTGTACATCCTGGGAAGAACAGAAGGAAGATGGATGGGTTTGTTGTGGACAAGCCAAGACTGATCAGACCCACGAGTGGAACAGCAGTGTGTCCAGGGAGAAGCTCTCAGTCAGGCACTTGAATCTCTCATCATATTATGCAGGGTGTGAGGGAGAAGAGCAGGTGGTGACACCACCTCCTTATTCACCCAGAGCTGGAGGAGAAATGCAAGCCCATGTCCCTCACAGCTAGGCTCGAGTTTGCTCCCACTTGTCTGGTGACAGTGAGCTCACAGCTCATTTACAGGGAGAAAAACAGGGTGAAGGGGCCCAGAAATATGAAATTAACCATCTCCAAGAGGTGTAATGCACAGCTTCACCAAAAACACCAGAAAATGGTATAAATTTCTACATAGAGACCTGACAGGACTCCCTAGCAAGATATTGTGAGACACTTGAATGACTCTCTTTAAAGGGAGATTAATTAGCTAAACAGCAGGAATGGAAGCGAGAAATGCAAAACATGGAGCAACTGATTTAAGGAAGAGGTTTACTGACCAAAAGAAAAACATGAAAAAAATGTGAAAAAATAAGTCACAGGGTAATCTAAATCTTTCCTCTCTGTCCAGGCTAGAGAAGCTAATGGGTGGTGGAAAAGGAGAACGGTAGAGTATGAAAACACTTGTCCTGCATCCCTGTGAGCCCCGTCCGTAGCAGAGAGAGGGAACCCTCCCAGGAAGGCCCAGAGGGATGAGGACAGACACTGTGCCTGGTTCCCTGTGGAAGACTAGTGATTTTGTTGTTGTATGGCTCATCCCACCACAACAAGTCACAGTCTGCCCTAGGGCACACGGCCTCTGCAGCGATGTTGAACGTACGGGGACAAGCTGGTGGCTGGGGCTGCCTGCGGCCCTTCTCCTCTTCTGACCACCTCGAACATTGCTTTCGTGAGCCTTGAGAGTGAAGCAACGAGAGGCCGGTCTGAAAACCCACCTTCAACCACGCCGCAGCCGGAGCTGCCCGCCACAGCCCTGGGGAGCATCCTGGGAGAACCCGGAGGATGCAAACCCCAATCTGCCGTGCTGCAGCTCACCCCGCCTGCAGGACGAAGGGACGACCGCATGGTCAGGGAACACACAGGGAACTGCAGCGTATCCGTGCCAAACTGCGCTCCAGGGCGTGCAGCTGAAGGTCCTTGTGGCCAGGGACAGAGGTGGGAAGGCTCGAAGGGCTCAGCATCACCCGGGCTGGGCTAGCAGCTCCAGCACGTGGCTCCGGGATCCCCAAAAATCCCAAAAACCCGACAGCCCTCACCGCCCTCGGGGCGGCCAAAGCCCCGCCCCATTATGCAGATTGCCGGCTCGGCGCAACCAATGGAGAAGCCGGGGGCGTGGTCACGGCTGGACTTGCCCGGGCATGTGCGCACGGCGGCTTCCGGGCCGGACACGTGTGAGCGGCGCCGGGACCGGTCAGCATCGGGGACACCGGGGGCGGCAGGGGGACCGCTGGGGCCAGCTGGGGCCGACAGGGGCCTGGGAGTGGCTAACGGGGCGGGCAGGCAGCTGGGGCCTGGAGCGAGGCACAGAGGGCCCGGGTAATGGGCGGACAGGGCCCGAGTAGTGGGCGGACAGGGCCCTAGGGAGTGCGGAATGGCGGGGACAGGGAGGTGGGCAGGGCCCTGGGGCCGGGAATGGGGCGGTGTAGGACCGGGCAGCGCGGGGGCAAAGGCGTGGGGACAGGGAGTGACGGTGTGACAGGGTGTCCGTGTCCCCTCCCCTCGTTCCTTGCCCCATGGCTCCCGCCTGTGCCACCCGCGGGGGAGGGGGGGTTACCCTGCGGTCAGTCCGTCCTTTTCTGACAGGGGTGCGTGGGGTCCGCATGGCGCTCATGTCCCCTGTGCACGCTCCAGCAGGAATGCCACCAGGCAAAGGACAGATGACCCCGCTGCTGCCCGCCTCCAAGGTGTCCGCGCCCACCCTGCAGGACACCCATGTCCCCACCGCTGAGGCCCCGAAGGGTCCCGGCTCTCCACAGGGCCGCAGCAAGAAGAAGAGCCGTAAGCACCAGCGGTTCATGGCGCGCCGGGCCGTGCTGGAGCAGAAGGGGCTGCTGAGCGCCCATGGGCGCTCGGGCAGGCAGAGCCCTGAGGCGGGGCTGGACGCACACACCTCACTCACCGAGGGAAATGACACCACGGCACCGCGCTGTGACAAGGTCCCTGAGCCCAAACAGATCACCTCATCCCTGTCTCCATCTGCCTCTCCGGACAGCATAGCCAGGCACCACTCCGTGCTGCTGTCCCAGGGGAGCGGCGGCTCCCAGAGGGTGCGCACATCCTCCCTAGGCCTGCGCCCGAGCAAGTACGTGGCCATCGACTGCGAGATGGTGGGCACTGGGCCTCAGGGGAGGCTGAGCGAGCTGGCACGATGCTCCGTGGTCAACTACGAGGGGGACGTGGTCTATGACAAGTATGTTCTGCCCGAGCTCCCCATCGTGGACTACCGGACACGCTGGAGCGGCATCACCAGGCAGCACATGAAGAATGCAATTCCCTTCAAGGCTGCTCAGGCAGAGGTCAGGGGGGAAAAATTATAGGGATTTTAGATGTTTTTTTTTTTAATCTGTCAGACACAAATTGGGATTCTTGGTGGCCTGTGCTAGGCTGCTCTGAGGCAGAGGAACAGCACAGGAATGGGAGCCTCTGAAGCTGTGCAGTGGGTTGGTTTGCTTGCTTGTTATTCCTTCTGGGAACCTAAAAACTAGAAGCCAAGGAGCTGAATTTAATACAAAATGGTTTCTTTTATGCTTGGTATTTCTTTAGCTGCAGTGTCTGTCTAATGCTCTGTGACTCTTCCAGATCCTGAAGATCCTGAAAGACAAGATTGTGGTAGGACACGCCATCCACCACGACTTCCAAGCCCTGAAGTACTTCCACCCAAAAGACAGGACTCGAGACACCAGCCAGAGCTGTGTGCTGAAGAAGAGGGCAGGGGTGCCCATCAGAGCCAATGTCTCCCTCAAGAACTTGGCCAGGCATGTGCTCCATAAAAAGATCCAGGTAAGCACCAGGAACCCTGAGATGGGAAATAATCCTGGGTTAGCTATGAACCTGTGTGGTCAGCTTGGTCCTCCCACCTCCATGTGTGTTCTCTGTGAGGTGGAGATGAACCTTGTTCACCCAGTGCTCCTGGCTGTAAATAAGAGGGACCTCCCAAGCTGACCATTAAGCATCTCAGTAAAATGGGGACAGGATCTGGGCCCTTCAAAAAAGGTGGAAGAGATACCTGTATCTGTACCTTGGCTACATTACTGTACCTTGGCTACATTAAACCTTTGCTGTCTCCAAAATCCACAGCACTTGTGTCCTTCCAAGCGAGCCAACAACATGACCTCAGAGTTTTGCTGCCCCTTTTACCTAACAAGGCTTTTCCCCTTTTCTCAGGTTGGCTGCAAAGGACACTCGTCGGTAGAGGACGCTCAGACAGCCATGGAGCTGTACAGACTGGTGGAGGTGCAGTGGGAGAAGGAGCTGGCCCAGAACCTTCCCCCCCGGCCCCCCAGCCCCGTCACAGACCCCGCTGCAGACAGCAGTCAGTACCTGGATGACCAGTACTGGCCCACAGACCTGATGGCAAGCAGCCTGTGATGGGGACAGCGTCTCCTCCGTGTGCTTTGGGACATCCTGGTGCCTTCAGCTGTTAAAGGTGGAGGTGACTGCTGGCCTCCTCCCCTGGGGCTTGTGCCCAGTACCCAGCCCTGCTCAGGGGTGGTGACATGGTGACACCTGGACACAAGCAGTTTCCCAAAAATGCTGTCTGCAGCCGTGAGCTGTCACACAGAAATAAGGGCTGTGACTGCGCTGTGTTCATCTGTCACTCGGGGATGAACAGGTTCCTGTGTCAGCCTGGAGGGGCCTCCGTGGGCATGTAATGGGGGCTGCCAACACCCTCCATGCCTTCTGTGGCATTGTCCTCCTCCCAGACAGAAGAGGGGCAAGTGTTCCTGTGGAGGGACTGAGGTGTTTAGCTGCTGCCCAAAGGCTGCAAACCATCTGGGCCAGTAAACAAACAGTTTATTCCTCACTTTATTTCACAGAATCATAGAATATGCAGAGTTGGAAGGGATCCATCAGGATCATTGAGTCCAACACCTGGCCCTGCACAGGACACCCAAAGAATCCCACCATGTGCCTGAGAGCTTTGTCCAAACACTCCTTGAACTCAGACACGCTTGGTGCTGTGATCACTTCCCTGGGGAGCCTCCTCCAGGGCTCAGCTCCAGCTGTGTGCTGAATCTTTGGTCCAGAAGGATACTGTGAGAGATGGTATCAAAAGCTTTGCTTTAGTCCAAAAAGATTTCATCACCTGGTGTCTCTTGATCAGCTGGGTGAGTACCCTGTTGTAGAAGGAAATCAAGTTCAACAAGCATGACTTTGCCCTCACAAAGCCATGCTGGCTGTGAGCAGCAACTGCATTGTGCTCCAGGTGTTTTTCAATACCTCCCAGAAAAATATTTCCCATGATTTTACCTGTCAGTGAAGTGAGACTGATAGGCTGTAGTTTCCAGTGTCCTTCTTGCCCTTCAAAATTGGGCTAACATTTGCCAGCTTTCAGTCAGCTGGGACCTCTCCAGATTCCCAAGACTGCTCAAAAATAGTTGAGCAGCTCTGTAATGACATCAGCAGCTCTTTGAGGATTCTTGGATGGATCCCACCAGGCCCCGCAGAATTTATAGTGATCCAACTGCACAATGAAGTTCAAGAGGAACGTCTGGGTCTAATCAATGTCCAGCCTAGACAAGAGCATAGAATGCACTTCATTTTAAATAAGTGATTCACATAATTGTCCAATTCTGAATTAAAAACCTCTGGCTAAAACTCTTGTGTATGTTCTGCATTATTTGATCTGGCAGTTCTCCAGGAGTGAGAGGGCAGGGATGAGGTTGGCAAACAGCTGCCCAAGTACCCTGCCACGTTCTAGGGCTTCAAACCCACTTGCAACTGGAAAAGGTGCTTTGAGTGGCTGGAGTAGGTATTTCCTTGGGCTACAGGCTTGTCCCCTCTGTTTTGGGGACACCCCTGTGAAGGCAGGAGGAGCAGGGGATGAGCTCATCCAGGTCTGGGAGCAGGGTCACTGTGGGAATGTTGTGATCTGTGGCACAGGCTGCTGTCATGGTTATGGGGACAGGGCAATGCTCATCTGCAGTCACTCAGCCTGTAGGTGACATGTGGGTGATCCCCAGCTGGGTGTGTGAGCACCAGAGAGGGGTTTGGGGCTGGACACGGAGTTTCCTCATTTACCAGGGAACTGAAGAGCCATGGTTACAGAAAATTTGTATTTTTTTTTTTGCCATGTTCATGGCAGCCCTTGGGTGCATCCCTTGAGCACAGTCCCACGGCCTGAGCTGTGAGATAAGAGGTGGCAGAGCAAACTGGAGGGCTGCCAGCACCCTGGGGACTTTGGGGAGCCTGGTGCAGCACAGTAGGTACAACAGCCAGCCCTGGAATGGAGTCCATGACCCTGTCAGCCAGGCTAGACCATCCCAGGCTTTCCCCAGCAGCTGAGGGAAGGTAAGGAGAGCTCAGTCCCAGCCTTGGGAAGCAGCCAAGGTAGCTGGGTGATGTAGACACACCTGATGCACACATCAGTGCCATTACCAGACACATCTTGCACTCCCATCTTAACTCCTCCCTGCCTGCCAGAGGAAGCCAGGAACAGCTCAGAAATGCCTTGAAATGTGTCAGATACATCTAAAAACCTTAGTCCTCACAGTGGCCCAAACACAACTATCCTTTAACAGGTATAATGACAGGGCTGTGAAGTGAGCTTGTGGTCTGGACAGTAAAGGACACATGGCCCTGTGGGAGGCCTTTAAATCCTGCCTGTTCCAGTTTGTCCCAGGTGTGTTCCTGATGCAGCAAGCTGTAGAACAGGGCCTGCAGCACCCTCTGTGCCAGCCTCAGGGTGCAGCTCAGCTGAGCTGTGCAATGTCAGCAGGACCTGAACCCCATGGGGCACACAGGGGGATGCAGGAGGAGCACAGCTGGTGCAGGTCTGTTCCCTCCTCTCTGCCATCTCTACCTCCCCCACGGTGGCAGGAGGGAAGCAAAGCTGCAGGAAAGGTGAAAGCTCTGCTTCCCACTGTCAGTAGATGGTGGCATTCCAAAAGTGATGCAGCACTGCTGTCTTTGCTGCTGGGAAATCAGACCTGGAGGAAGGACAGAGCAGAGCTTTGCTCATGGCCGTATATCCTGGCCCGTGTAACCACATCCCCTCGGGGTGTACGTGAGTTTGTGGAGAGCTCATGTGGGGCGCTCCATGGCTCTTAAGTTATTTGTCCACCTGATCCCCAACCTGCTGCCCCTGCAGCCCCCATCTCACTGCTGGCACTAAGCCCTGTGGTGGTCGATGTGAGGTACAGGTGTGTTGGGGTGAACCCGGAGAAGGCTTTACCAGCCTGTGACCCAGCCTGCCTTGCTATCAGCCTAAGACATAATTAAGGGAAAAAAAGCATTTCCGAGATCTTGCCCATCCTGTGATTTAACCCTCCTGCTGAAATACCCTCCCTGCTCTGGAGGCAATTTTGGAGGCAGCCCAAGGCCAGCTGCCCTTTGGTGCTGTCATCCCCGTGAACTTTGCTTCTCTGCCAGGATCTCCACCTCTTGGGGAAGGTGGGAAGCAAATTTGGGGGTTAATCCCTATCTGCATCAGATTTGAAGGGCTTGGAAAGCCCTAACACTGTGTACTGCAGCCCCCCAAAACAGGGCTGCTGCTGAGCACACCTCACATGGGTGATTAGAGGTGGTGGCAATCTGCTCCCTGCCAACAACGGTTGCTCTGAAAAATTTAAATGGCAACATTTGCCCCGTTTTCAGCCTCTGAGAGTAATGGGGATTTTCACAGGTGTTTGTGAATATTCACCTCCGTGCCAGCTCGGAGTCGCCGTGGCTGAACAAACTCCAGCTCATCACATACTCCGGCTCATCTCACGAGCAGCCTGCTGGAGCTCGTGTGGGGAGGCTGAGCATCTTTAGGCGGGAGAAGGAGAGCTGGGCTGGCTCACCATTTACTCTAAATTTTGTGATAATTGAAGAATCTGCAGAAAACTCAGCTGTTATCTCAACAACCCCTGAACAATGATTAACCCAAACCCATGAATCCAGCACTGGGCTTTTTTATCAGAGGGAAAACATTGTCAAATGAGTTTTTTCCAGCCAGCTGCGAGTGCAGGTAACCGATAAGGCCGTCATTGGAGTGGGGCTGAGCCAATGGGAGCTGATGGCGACGGCTTTTCCTTCTGTCTAGCAACAGCTTCTCCTCGAGCAGCAGGCACAATTCAATGCTTTCTCGTGTTTTTACTGAGCTTTGCTCTTGCCATATGGGGGTTTTCATGGGGAGCACTCAGAAACTGAGGCTTGTGTGGATTGTCCGCCTTTTCCTGCATGTTTTGGTGTCTGTTCCTTTCCTACCATGTGAGAGCTGTGCAGCTGTGAAAGGTTCCATCCTCTTCACATCCTGGGCTCTGCTCACTCCCTCCCTTGTCCGTGCACCAGAGATTCTGCTGGGTGGGTGTCGGACACCCACAGAGTACTTGGAATTGCACCAAGGCAGAGCAGCAGCTGTGCCAGGAGCTGTGTCTGCTCCTCCTGCCCTGCATCCCCATCCCTGACCATGGTCCAGCACCTCTGCCAGCTGCCAGGGACTGTTTGCATGGGGAGCACGGCCGGGAGCAGCATCCCCTGCTCAAACACCTGCCTTGCTTTGCTGCTGGCTCTGCTTATCTGCATGGGGCTGAAATGCCACGTAAAGCCCAAATCACAGAATCACAGAGTTAGAAGGAGCTCACCAACACCTGGTGTTGGACAGGATATCCCTAAAAATCACACGAATGTCGTGGGGTGGGGCAATGCCGGTAGCTAATAACAGCCCTGAGCAAGCCCCTAGCTGGAGGCAGTCTGTCCCCTCGCTGTGGAGACACAGAGGGACGATTTGCCCTGTTTGCAGTCAGGGAGCAGAGGCTTCGCTCGGGCGTTTCACCAGAGACCAAAGCAGTCACAGCAGAGGGAGAACCCACGTCCCCTGCACCCCTGCCCCATCAGCACCCCCAGCGACCCCTCTCCTCTACTCCCCGAGGGTAAATTAGAAGGCAGAAAACTCGCAGCCAACTCTAAATTAAAATCTCGGGAGCCTTAATAAGCGGCTTGGCCGGAAGAAGCGGATAGGTGTGATGTGGAAATGAATAGGCACATCTGGCAGCCGCTTAGCACCTGGGCTGCAGGAGGGGTGTGCGTGATATGTGCGTGTGCAAACCCCAGCACAGCCTCCCGGATTGGCTGCAAAACCCCTTCCCGACCGACGCCGGGGAGCAGGGTGGCCTAGCAACAGTCTTTTCCTAATGAAAAACAAGCCACTTAACTAACCATCGTGACTGCGTGCATATGAGAGGGAAAGGCACGATTCCCAGCAGCTCCGCCCTCCCCAGGGAGCTGGCCACAAAGGGGGCTGCCAGGGGTGAGCTGGGCGGGTGGGGTGGCCTGACCTGAGTACCCCTGCACCCCTCAGTCCCTGCTCCAAATGCTTTGGGTGCACGGCAAGGGTTGCTGCAGCAAAGCACAAAGAACCTCCGAGGATAACCCCGCTCCACTGTCTGTGCAGGCAGGCACCCCCAGAATGGCTCAGTCCTCCACAGGCACCCCCAAGCCCTGACCCACGGGGTGAGCTGGGGGCTGGATGCCAGCAGGCCACGGGGGCCCTGAGCCCCCATCATGGTGGGGTGCAGCACTGGGGGAATGCGGGTTGTTCCCCAGCACCGCCAGGAAAAGGAGGATCTGAGGAGTTGGTCACTGCTGCGGTCTTGCTGGGGGATGTCAGCTTTCCTTGCTCCTGCCCTGGGATTCTCCCTTCCAGCAGCTGCCCAGGTAAAAGGCTCCAAGGACAGGGAGGTTGAATGCATGAGGATAAGCCCATGCCTTAGCCACAGCCTCTCTGAAAGCCAGATAACGAAATAACCACTGATCTTATGGATGAGGGGACTGGGGTTGGCCGTGAAATCTGTGGGAGCAGGGACATCTTGCAGGAATCAGGCTGGCAATAATGGCAGTAGATACCACGGCAGAGAATCACTTTTGGGCTGCAGAAACCCATCTTCCTTGGGGAACAGCAAGTTGTAGGATGGCTTTCTCCTGGCAAGGTGTGCAATTCCCAGTAAGGCAATGTGGGGAGAGGACCAGCTCAGCCCCTGGCACTGGGGACAGCAGCAGTGTCATGGGGTGTTTCCTTCATCCCCATTTGTTGCATCACTTCAGGGACCTTGAAGCTGTGCACCAAATCTGTGGTCTTGCAGCCTCTCCTTTTGCCCTCAGCTCACCCTGGGGATGATGGGGAGATGTTGGAGTGCCTGTAAATCTTTGTAAATCTTCCTCTTCAAGGGAGGTTTCACCTCAGCTGAAAGAGCAGCCTGTGCCTCCAGCTGCCTCCCCCACCCCACTCCTGCACACCTGCATCCCTTCACAAAGCATTAGAAATAATCCTTTTTTATTTTCCCCCAAACAAGAAAACATAATGCTACCATCTTTCCAACACCACCGCCCAGGGCAGAACAGCAAGTGTGGTGTGCTCCAGGCCAACATTCCTGCCACAAAGGGTGCAGTGTGGTGAAGGCTCTTCTCTAAGGAAACCTGATGGAAAAAAAATTTTAAAATAACTGAAGTAGAGGGAAAGCACAAAGCGTGACTCCTCAATCCCCTCAGCTGACCCTCTGGGCGAGCCCCCACTTCCAATTTTCACTCAATTTCTGCCCATTTCAGGTTTTTGCAGTCCCGGCTGTTCACTAGATGGTGCCCTCGGGCTGCTGGTTCCCGAATTATCCCCTCACGGGCTGGGATGGGATGGAAGGGGGCCCGGCTCTGCCCCGCGTTCCCAGAATGTATTTAGGAAACTCACAAGCACGAAAGCAGAGTGAAGGTCACTTATACCACTCAGTTAAACCCCTGCATGTTTTGGGGTCTTCGAGGTCTGATAATGCACTGCAAGCACTGGCCTCTCTCCCATATCCCAGTTCTTCCTGAATCCATTAGTATTTTAAAACTCTATTGCTATTATGGTGACAGCCCCAAAACAGGAGGAGAAAATGGACAGAGGCAATTCCATCATGAATGCACTTGAGTAAAATAGTGACTAACCATCCATTAACTGTCACCAAAAAAACATGTACAGCTGTAGTTCCTGAGCCCCAGACGGGGGAAAGAGGAGGAAGACAAACCAACATCCATTAATGTTACTCAGAGGGTAGGAATTCGTTTAGGAATGTAAAACCAGGGGCTGTGTCTGTGAGGGAAGAGCCCTGCCATGGGCTGAGGGATGTGGTGGGACAGGGGTGCAGGGCATCCTGAGGATACAGGAGCACCCATGGACCCAGGAACAGCCAGAGATGCTCCAGGGCGGCATTGGGGTCTGTTTGCATTTAGCCTTCACCTGGCAAGGATGGAAACCTTTTCCCTTTTATTGGAAACCACTCCTGCCTTTATGGGGGATCTCAGCCGTGAGTGGCAACTTCCAGAGGCCAAGTCACACAAGGCCACTCTGTGTTGGCACTGTGGGACATGCTGGAGACCCCGTTAATCTTCTGGTCTCTCAGAACAGCAGAATGATGGAAATCATCAAAGCCAGAGCTACACAGGGCAGCAGTTGTCATTTTAAGATGGCATTAACTTGCAGTTCAGGGTGCAAAATTGTCTCCAAAAATGGTTTCTCATCTCTGCCCTGCCCCAGGCAAACCCTGAGTGCTGTCCATTCACAGGGACTCACATTGCTCCAGGTCCTGCAGAGCCATCCAGACATCAGGGCTTAAGCAACAAAGGCCAGGAATTGTGCCAAGTTTTTATGTTTTTTGGGGTTTTTTTATATATATATTGTTGTTTTTTAGGGTTAGGGTTGTTTGTTTTTTGTTTTGGTTTTTTTGTGTTTTTTTTGTAGGGGTTGTTTTTGGGGTTTTTGTGGGGTTTTTTTGTTTGTTTTGTTTGGTTTTTTTTGTTTTTTTTTTTGTACTGAGCAGATCAAGCTGGAAATAATGGAGAAGAAATTATGTTCGCTTTCAGCATCAGAAGCCTAAATGTCCTGGAGGGAGACACCTTGCCAATGAGGAGCTAATGTCAGCAGGAGGCAGGAATGGTCCTCCTGGCTTCTGGCATCACTGACTGCTATAAAAACAGGGCAAAACAGCGCTCAGAGACCTCCTTAGCATCTCCCATTTTGGAGATGAATGTAGAGAATGAGCACATGAACAAAACAACTGCCTACACAGCCTCCTTTGGATCTTTTAGGGCCCCCTCAGTGGAGGAAAGCTTGACCAAACTAACACATTAAATTGGGAATTCAGTGCCAGGCGCCTCCATGGGGGCTGCCCTCCAACAATCAAATGATGCTCCTGCCTTGGACAGATGCAGGTTCATGTCACATCTAGGAATGGCAGCCTCCTCCCTGGCAAATCCCACCCTCAGAAACCTTCACCTTCACCCTTTCTGACAACCCACTGCCTCCAACACTGCAAATAAAACCCAAAATTCTGCAGTTATGTCCAGTGTCAGGAAAAACACCTCAGTACAGCTACACACCCCTGTCATATTCATAATTTGCCTTTGTGTAAGCTCAGGATACTCCCTCATGAGGGACGTGCTTTGTATCCCATGCTACATTGAACACAGATGCATTTTCCACATTTATTTCTCACTCAGGAGAGAAAATTTCCATCAGAGAGCCAAGTTTCAGGTGGGCTCTGTCTCCTTTCAAACCTCCTTTGCTGGCAGCAGGCAAGCACTGAGCTTTGAGGGGACCACCAGGAGGGGACAGGGGCAGTGGCTGTGGGGAGAGACAAAGATGGAGCAGCTGATGGGAATTTGAGGGGAGGGAGTTTTCCCCTCTGACTTGCCTCTCAGGCCACCGTTTTCTCCCCCAGGGGGCCCATTTCACTTCCCAGGAGCTCTGTTCATGGGAATCACTGCACTGGGGGTCTGTGGGGCTCTGCCAGCCTTCAGCAAGGATTCTGGGCATTTACCCACTCCCTCAGCAGGAGCAGGCACAAGGCACGAAGGCAGAGAGAACTGACTGCACCCCCAGCCCCCAACAGCCCCACCAGGCAGGATCAGAATCAATCCTGGCTGCCTGCACCCCCAAAAGCAGGAGATCAGCGCTGCCCAAGCCAGCACCGTGTGCGTGTGTGTGTGTGTGTGTGTGTGTGTGTGTGTGTGTGTGTGTGCAGCCGTCTGGGCTGTGTCTCTGTCCCCAGCGTGGGGCTGACCCCTCAGCAGGTCCCAATAACGGGACGTTTTGAGCAAGAGCCTTATGAAACTGCCTTTCACGGGCAGCACAGAGGACAGTTGTTCCCAGGGCCAAACCTCCTTCTCCCCTGCTCCTGCTGCGGGATCCTCGGCCGCTCAGAACCCGCAGAGCCCGTGGCGAAGGAGGAGAGGTGGGAAAGGGGATTTACGGCTCGCTGTGAGGCACGAGGGGCAGCTGGAGGAGCCGAGGCAAAGCTCTGGGGAGAGGGAGGCATCAAGGCAGCACTGCAGCCGGCTGACGCCAGCCCCACTCTGCGGCCTGAGACCCTTCCAAGGCGCCAGCCGAGGTACAGATGTTCCCATTGTTCATCTTGGGAGCCTTCTCGGAAAACTCCTGCAGCTCCGTTCCTCAAGCTGCCTTTTTAGCTCCAGCTTTTGGGTTTTTTTTTTCTTTTTTTTTTTTTTTTTTTTTAATAATAATATATGTAAGTTTGGAAGAGAGCCTTCTCCCTGCTGCATTTCTTTGCCCTGCAGCATTTTAAAAGCTCCCTTTCCACTTCATGCCCCCCCCACCCAGACCATCATCACCATCCTGGGGCTGGCACTGTTGGACTCCAGTACAAAGCAACCACTGCCAGCCATAGCCTGCTTTATGCTGCAGGGGCTGCTTAGGGGGCTGAGGCACAGCAGTGGGAAGAGTGGGCTGTGTGCTGGGAATCCTGCAAACTGGTTCTGGTCTGGTGCTCCCAGGCACTGGACACCTGAAATACACACGACCCCATCACTGCTCCCTGACTCAGTTTTCCCACCACCAGAACAGGCAGCATCACAGGAGGGACAGAAGAGCTCCGCAAACCACTTTGTGGTTCTCAATTACAGGGCTTTTTCCCCCACCCCTGCTTCCTACGGGCAGAAGCAGCTAACCTGGGACAAGAAGTGAGATGTGCGAGGAAGATGTTAGCTGAGCCCTCAGGTGCAGTGGGAGAGGCAGTTTTGAAAACTCAGGCTGATAATGGAGCTAAAACATTTGGCGAATGTGAAAGGATTTGGAGAAGAATCAGCCTTTTAGGGCAGGATGAGGGCAAGGAATACGAGCTGCAGGGTGTCTGCCCCTGCCTCGGGCTCCATCTTTATGGCGTGCTTGGCTCTTGCCGGGAGACCGACCAGTTCCTTGCATTCAGCCTAGGTGTGAGGAGGGAGGATTATTAAACCCTGCTTTGGGACCTGCTTTGTCCCTCCCTCTCACCCTGCCCTTGCTTAGAAATCATTCGGGCCAAGCCACAGAGCACTGTGGATTCCCCACAGCTGAAGCTCCCGATAGCCTCCGGGTACAAACACAACAAGAGGGCAAGGAGAAAGCCCAGCAGCACTCTCAAACCCTCATTCTGGCCTGAATCCTCTCTCAAGTACAGCATCCTTAAAGTCAGTGGTAGATCCAGGTGTAATTTAGTTAGGAAGTGGAGCTTAAAAGAGGGGAAATTACCCCATCTCTGCTTGCCCGCCTTAGCGGCTTATGGATAAGAGGGTAATAAACAAGAATCAGCTTACAAAGAGAAAGAGAAAAACAACACTGCTTAGAGCCAGAGAGCAACTGAAAGGGCACGTTTGTAACAGGAAAGATGTTTACAGCCCACTAGAAGCAAGAAAAGCCATGGCTTTTAACGGGAGTGGGAGCAGAGGGCATCTGTCTTTCAAAACAATGAGGAAAGGGAATCTGAAAAGCAAACACAGTTCTCTGAGACATTAAAGAGAGCAGCAGCAGCTGGTGGAAGTCACCCTCAGATCGGAAGGACACCCAGAGCAGGGATCACGTCAGGAGGCACAGCAGTGGCAGGGTGACAGGCCGGGCTGGTGACAGGAGGGAAGGCAGGGCTCCCTGGAGCATTGCTGGAGTCAGTCTGCCTTGGGAAACTCCTTGCCGAGGATTTAATCTCCTGCTCCTGCAGATAGGCTCTTCCCTATCAGCTTCCTTCTCCAGGCACAAGGCCTTGGGATTTGTGAGCCAGCCTGTTCCCCTTGCTCTGTTGGTAGCAGGAGGCAGAGGGCAGCAGGGGATGGCACCAGCATGGTGCTGATTTCACACCAATTTGTCTCCTAAGCTCGTAAAAACAGAACAGAACTCCCAGCTAGGCCCCTGCAGCCAAGCCTGACCCCTAAGCCCTGAGCACAACCCAGATCAGTGTCTGCTGTACTCAACCACAAAAACCTGGGTTTTACAGAGACTCTTCCACAGCCTCTAAGTTGCATTTAAATCAGCCCAAGTGTAACCTCCACCCTCTACTTCCATTTTGGAGATCCCTGTGCCTGCCAGGAGCTCTGGCCCATCCCCACTGTCTGTGCACCCAGACAGAACACGGGCACCATGAGGTGCTGAAGACAGCAGCTTCAAAACAGCCTCTTGCTAAACGGGGAGTCACTCAGGCAAGGCAGGGAGAGCCCCACACCTTTGAGTTAGCAGATCTGAGAAACACCTGTAGGATTAAGGAGCGGAGCACAAGCTTTGAGAAAACCTTCAGCCCCAAGAAGATGAATAGAAGCTATTTCCCTTCCTCTGACACCTACACCTCTTCTGAAGTCCTGGCTCATATGCTAAAAAGCGAATAGTTATAAAGAAAAACAGAGAGAGAAGCGTCTTCCAGCAAAGAGTAGTGAACACGCACATCCTACTGCTGTTCATTAAAAGTAGCTAATAATCTCATTTTTTTCCTGCCCAGATAAAGCACTGTGTGTAAGCAGATAAGAGGCTTACATACCCAGGAGGCTCAATTAACATTCTTAGTTCACACGGCCTCAGGTAGGCAGCACTGCTGACCCCCAGCTGCAGCTACTAAGTGTTTAAAAAATAGCTTTCTTTTAAGTTCTTAGAATCCAAAGATTTTTATTTTTAGTTATTTTCTATTACCCTCCTCATCTCCACAGCACTCCAGCACAATGTTCCCTGGCTCTGCAGTTACTGCTGGCCGTACACCAGCAGCCTGACAAAAATTGTCTTCCCTCCCCTGTCACCTAAACCCTCACACTAAAGGAGCACCCGATGAGCCTGTTCCTACAGAGCCCTGCTGCTGGGCAGGCTCAGGTAGGGGCTCAGGTATGGGCTCAAGGTGAGGGCTGCTCTGCCCACCTTGTCCTCTGTCCTGTAGAAAGCTGGAGATGTCTCTAACGCTATTTTAAGTGAGCATGGAACAGAAACATCTGCCTGTTTCTTCTAGTTGTATGCTGACCCACCTTCCAGACACAGGTTCCCTTCCGGCCTCACTGGTGACCACATGTGAAGGTGACTTTCAGATGCTTTCAGTTCACACCCTCATGCTCCCTCACAACCTCACCCCACCCTGCAGCTGACATCTCTCACAGGGGCATGGAGCTGTCACAGAAATTACAGGAGTTCTGAAATGAATACTTTGCTTCATCCCTAGGTGAAGGACACGCTGTCCCAGTGCTCCTGGACACAGCATGCTCCTGATTTCATCCTGCATGTACGAACTGGTGCCTGCTTCTCGAGCCAGCACACACCCTTCCCCTCCTGCCCTGCTCCTCTCTGCCAGCTGAGCCCTCCCCTGGCACTGTCAGAGGACAATATGGGTGAGCTCTGTTGGCTATCAGGGAGGCTTCAACAGCATCTGCACTCAATGGGCTAAAGAAGATTAAGTGCTCTCTTTGCTTCTGAAAGGCCCATTTAATTCACTTTCACCCTCTCTTCCCCCTCCTCCAGACCTCCCTGGCATCCAGGACACAGGGACTTTTATTACACCACTGAAAATCTCAAAGAGGTCTGATCTATTTTTTTTTTTTTTGCCTGTTCCACCCCTTAGAGAAATATCTACTGTGATGGGCCACCAAGCTTTTGTGCCTGCTGTCACACACAGGTGGCTCCAGTCCCAGGACACTCTGCCAGGGGGTCTCAGCCAGCATCTGCCTGGGGCTCAGATGCCCCAAGCACAAAATTTAAAGCTTGGCTATGGGGGAGGTCTCTGAGAAGTGCTGTGTTATCAGCCGGGGACAAAGACTGTCTCTTCCTACTCCGTCCCCTTCAGTGTTTCAGAGAGAGCTGGCAGAAGCCCTGAGGTGCTGGCAGGGTGGCAGTAAGATGGGCAGGAGGCAGCAGCCAGCATGGGGGTGGGACCAGCCTGCCCTTGGCCTTTCCACCTCTGTTTCTCCCTGTGTTGAGCCATCAGCTTCCTTCCTGCCAGCCCTCAGTTCTGAGCACCTGTGGCAGGGCACAGCTGCTGGACGAAGTAGCTGAAATTCCAGAAATGTCTGAAATTCATTCCATTTCCTCAGCTTGTGCTGCGGCTGCTGAAACCCACTTCACTCCAGATTTGTCCGGCTGGATTTGAGCTTTCCTCAGCGTTGCACAGGCAGGAGGCTGGGTTTATGCTCAGTGGGGGAAAGCAGGCTCCAGGAATGAGAGGAATTGGGGGCTCTATGTGCACGTGCTTTTCTGTGGCTCAGCCCAGCAGCAAGTTTGCTGTGTCTGTGGGGCCAGCCCTGCCTGGTGTAACAGCCCCAGGGGTGGGAATGTCTTTGCTGACAAAGCAGCAGCTGTAGCTCAGCATCCCTTGACCTGCCAGGTGTGGGTGTCTGAGTTTGACTGGCAAGAGGCTGGGTCCCCACTGGCTCAGACGGCTGCAAAATGTGCTGGTTGTCGGGTGCTTCATGCAGGCCTCCTGGGACCTACCTCATCAAACAAACTGGGAATCCAAAGGTTTCTGTTAGGAGATCCATGAGCAGGGAAAGGCACCTCTGCCTGTTGGGTGAGCTCCCCATCCCAGAGCAGCTTCTCTCTCTCCACTGTCCTTTACCAGGAGGGGTTTTGGGTTAATCCTGCATTCTGTGCCTGCCTTTAAAGTGCAGTACCCCTCCAGCCCTCTCACGACAGATGCCAAAGCGTGCTGTAAGTGTGGCAGTGACTCTGCACTGCTCTGAGCACAGCTGCTGCACTGGAGGAGAGCGCCTGCAGGGAGAGACGCTGCTGCCTTCAGCCTGTTCTCAGCCCTTTGGTTACACCAAGATTGCATCCTTGTAGAAGACTGTGGCAAAACTCCAGCCAGGCTTGAAGGTCTCTGGTTTCTTCTTAGGAAAGCTTGCTGAAAGAATACTGATAAAAACCCCAGTATTTCTGAAAGAAAATCAAATACTGAGCAAGAATAGTGTTTTCTCCTAAAGATGAGCCAATAATGAGAAAATCCTGAGTCAATAAACTGCAAGAGAAATGCTAAGCTGCTAGAAATCAGGTGGGGCTGTCTGCAATCAGCTTATTGCTGTGCAAATGCAGCACATCTGGATTTTCTTTTGTTGCTCTGACATTTCTTTTCCAAAAGCCATAAATATCCAATATAGCTTTTATTTATTTTTTTCCCTCCAAGGCAGTCCTGCCTTTCCCAGTGCCCAGTCCCCTGGCAGTTGTGCTTTCCTACAGTAAGCAGGTGAGGTGCCAGCTTGTGCCTCTGCTGAACTCTGGAGAGATTGTCATTTGTCCCAGGCAAGGTCTGGCAGGTGAATCTGAGCTGTGCAAGAAATTCTGAACCTGGCACAGCAATGCCAACGTGCTCTAAAGCAAGTGTTGCAGCTCTGGTGGGGAGGGAGGGATACATGGCACCTCCACTGTGTGGGAAAGGCAAAGATGTGAGTAAGGCAGCGTGGAATGAGGCTTTCTGTCTCAAGACAACTGCAGGCTTTGAAGGTCAAGGATTCTTCCATAAAGTTTCTTCCAAAGATTCTTCCAAAAGCCCTGCCATGGGCTTACCCAAAGGCTCCTGGAACTCTTGGCTCTGCTGTGGAGGTTGCAGAGGGGACACTTTCCACCCAACAGGCTCTTGCAGGATGAGTCAGGCTATAAAAATGGGCAGAACTTCAGCACTTTTCCAGTATCTTCCCTTCACTCAATCGAAGTGGGGAGAAACCTGTCAGCCAGTGGGTTGCTGAAATCTTTTGCCTTTTTGCTTACCCATTGCTTGAGAAGAAAACACTTTCTGCACAGCATGTGTTTATTCAAAATGAGTTCTTGAACTCCTTCCCTCCCCAGGTTTGGGACTGTAGGATCTCTGAGGTGACAAAGCTGCATTGCTTGCTCTGATGAGACACAGGTCAAATTTCTTTCTCAATCCCTCACTCCAAACACTCTCTCCAATATTTGCTTTTAAAAAATCACCCTTTCCACGTCCATTCTGCCAGTAATTGCTCTTACTGGAATCTCTCATAGTTCAAGTGCTGTCAAAAGAAGAAAAATTGCCCAAATAATCTTTTTTCCCTTTAGTGTTATCACACGCTGCTCCATCCAGGATGTGTCTGCAGCAAGGTAAAGATGGAGTCACCACAATAATTTCTATAATGGCACAGCTGAAAGTCTTTAAAGGCAAGGTGGTTATGGGCAGGAAAACCTGCAGCTAGCAACCAGGCCCAGTTTATGCAAACACAACCTGACTCACAAAAGCTGTAGTCAGAGGAAGAGTTGAGAACTCCTTCTGTCATCCCAAGGCTCTTTCCAGCTTTCACTGGGCTGGCCAAGCTTTGGGATGAGCCACAGGCTGGGCTGTACTCTGTCCCAAAGCATGCTGTGTGTGTCCCAGCAATGCAAGCCCCTCTGTCCCTTCCCCAGGCCAGCCTGAGCTTGTCTGCACAGCACAGACTCCTCTCACCACCCACCCAGCTGCAGGGCAGCACACAGGGCTGGAACCTGGGCACTGGAACCTGTCACTACTGCAAGGGAGCCCTGAAGGATTGCTCTTCAGGCAGCATAAGCATTTCCCAAGCCTCAGTAGAAATGGAGAGGATGTTTCTGTTTCCAGGTCTGTCCCATCATGTCAGGGCGGGGGAAGTAGGGGTATTCTTGGCCTCCCCTGGGCACAGCCCCTCAAGCCCACACCCCACCTGTTCACACTGTCTGTAGCAACAATTATCTCAGTGCTCTGGCCATTCAGAAACAACTGTCTGATCGTGCTTTTTGAAGACATAAATGCCAGAAGGTGCTGGAAAGAGGACCCTGAGCTTCCTTTACAGTGCAGCACGTGCTGATGTTCTCTGAGCAGCACCCCTGGGAACTGCTGGACAACTGGACAACACATCCAGCACTCGTTAGGTGATGGATGGTTAGTGCAGGACATGTATTTTTCTCCTGGCCAGCTTATTCTTCTTGCCCAAGATCAAGTACAGTCTCCTCCTGATCCTCTCTTTTGTTAGGTTTTTTGGGTTGTTTTTTTGTTTGGGTTTTTTTTTTTTTTT
>VXBU01009568.1:0-12604 GCA_013400315.1 Bombycilla garrulus | reverse complement strand
TTTGGTTTTTTTTTGTGGTTTTTTTTTTTTTTGGTTTTTTGTTTGGTTGGTTGGTTTTTTTGGGGGTGGGTGGGGGGAAAGCAGAGGAAAAGCCAGATGAGTTTGTTCAGTTCTCACGGCAGAGATGTGACTACTGTGTGCCTGCAGCCTGTGCCTGCAGAAGGGATGATTCTGCTGGGCTCCTTTCCTCCAGAGATCCCTGTTGCTTTGCTTATTATCCTTGCAGCCAGGCACATTGATCTGACAGGACCTTGTCCCTACCTCTCGTGCACATCTCTCTGTCTTCCCTTCCTCTGGGACCAGGGCTCTTGGCTGGAGGGTCAGGGTAGATTCTGCTCCACAGAAGTCTGGGGCTGTGATTTTTAGATGAGTGTTTAATGTACACTAATTTAGAGCCATTATCTAAGCAGAAGGGGAGTAGGAGGTTGATATCAAAATCACCCCCCTCTGCTTTTGTCCTGCTGCTTAGCTGCCCAGGCCAGGCAGCTGGGAGAGAATGAAGTGCTGACCATGTGTGTGTGTGTGTGTGTGTGTGTGTGTGTGTGTGTGTGCAGCTGTCAGAAGCTGTAGGTTGGTCACAGAGGTGTTTCTGCTGTGAACTCTGTGAGAAGGGGTGAGAGGTGATGCTGAAGGCAGCACTGCACCCAGGGCTGAACCATCCATGACTCGGGGCAGACAATCTTGGCAGGGTCTGTGGTGTTTCCCTGTGTGCTGCATCATGCCAGAGATTCCTTGTTCACAGATGAGGGGACCGCTACCAGGACTCTAAAACGCACCACTGCTATCCTCCCCAGACAGCCTGACTCCAACCTCCTCAGGTTACCATGGGAGCCACAAAGGGCTGCCAAAATTCACACCTTATAAGAACTTCAGAGTGGAAATTCCGAATCTGTGCAATTTCCACTCTTCCAGTGGCAACTTCTCCATCCTTCTCCACACTCCCATCCTCCCTCCCAATCTTCATTAACCTGCAGATCCACAGGCTGGGCAGGTCCCCTCATTTCAGCATCCATGCCCTGCAGCTGTGTGCTCTGCCTGCCCAGCTCTCAAAGGAGTCATTGATAGCAAACCCTGGTTTGCTTTAGCCTCCAGTTCAGCTCCTCAGAAACACTGAAAAGAGACACCAGCGTTTCCCCTGTGTATATCTAGGAATCAAGCATTTCAGGAGGGACACACAGCCCCAGGCTTAGAAGAGCAGCAAGACCCAGAGGACTTGACTTCATCTCCTCCCTGTTCCTCCTGAGAGCTCCTCAGGGATGAAGAACCACTCTTTCCCAAAGCAGGCTTCACTTTCTCAATGCTGTGGGTACAGAGCCCTCACAGCTACTGATCTCCAGCCCAGGCTCTCCACCACTTGTTGGCCAGCTCAGGGGCTGCTCTAATTTAGGGACTATCTGCATGTGTTGTGGGACAGCCCCAAGTCCCCTCCTTCTTGCCCCTGAAGTGCCCTGGTGTAAAGGCACGTCCAGCTGGTTCACTGGCTGGTGCTTTTGGCTTTATGCTCATGGAAAGTTTTCCTTCACAAGGCAATTTTTTTTTCCCCCAGCTGGTCACAACTAAAGTCCAGTCCTCAACTTAGCAAGGACAGAGCAAAGGTCTCTGTATATGACTTGTGGGCTCTGGCTGGCAAATATTAACATCATATATGGTTGTTGACTTTCCAGGTTTACAAATGTACAAGTCACGCAGTTTGTAGACCAGCTGGTGGGAGATATTTTCTTTAAGCTCTTTGAGAGCACCAGTGAAGAACAGTAATCATTTCTTATCCCCAGGCTACATACTTATTTTATCCTTAAATGTTCTTCCTAACTATTCACAGATTAACCCTTCAATTTCCTTGGGGAGGAGATGCCAGTAAAGTACAGATAGAGAGGGCTACCAGCAGAGATAGGCCAGAACAGGTGAGAGCCTTTTTTATCACTGCAGGGTGATGCAGAGAATTTAACAAGCTGCATATTGCAAGGTGAAAATTACACAGAGCAACAGTTTGATGAGTTAGGTAAAGATTTGTCTATCCATATTTTATATGTATTAAGACACGGAGAATATGAGCTTAGGTAATGGCTGAGCCTGGCATTTACATTGCCTTTGTCATATAAGGAGTCAAGAGTGTTTCATCGTGCTACACGAGAGCTGTTTTCCCTCACCACTGAAAAATGGGGGGAGTTGTTGCTGTTTTTCATAGCAACAACTCAAAAGGGAAAGCACAGTGTCCAAGCAAGGCTGCTGGCTGGATTGGTGAGGCAGCTTTCTTGGAGGCTGCTAGTGCAGAGTTAGTGCCCTTCTTCCATCAGATACCAGGGGAAACTTGAAAGGTTTTCATCCCCTGTATCTACAGTGTGTTAGAGTCCAGTCATCCCAGTCCTGCCTAATGCTGTGCTTTGTTCTTACACAATCAGCAAAAACCCCACATCGTGCCATTCCTGATGAAGGATGTTGTTTGATGGACTTTTGGTGTCTGCATTTTCAGCCCAAGCTGTTGTTACCTTGGCACACCTTCATGCACCTCCACACATGGACCAGGGTTCTCCTAACCCTGGAGATTGCCACTCCATCCCAGGGAGCAACTTTCCATCAGCTGGACAGTCCTGTGGTGCCCTCAGAATGAGAACATACCATTGGTTCTGCCTTCATCCTTACTGCTGCCCTCTTCTCAACTCTAACAGTTGCTCTCTTTCCCCCCTCCTTAGTTCCCCTTTCCCTTCCCTCCCTGTCTCTTCTCCCCATGCCTGCTCCAAGCCATCTCTTCTTACTTGCCTGCCTGTATTTTTTTTTTAATGAAAGGGCTATACAAACAGAACCCCGTGAGTGCCAGGCTAAATTCCTAAAACAAGCTTTCTCTTCCGGGAGGAGACACATTTGCTCATTGATTGGGCCGCTAGCTGATACTCAGCCTACCCCCCTTCTCCTGTATTTTAGATAGGCTTTCTTTTTTTATTAAATGTCTCTAAAAAGACCAACAGATTGCCCGTGAATGACCACACAGTGGAATCCTACAAAGCTCCCATTCATGGCCAAGAAACTTGTACAATCCCAGTGGTGCAACAGAAAGACAGCTCTTTATAAGCCTACCTGAGTTAAAAGGTCAATGGCCATAAACTCCCCCTCCCTGTTTTCCTGCAGGCTTGGGGTTTTTAATAGCAATCAGTGCTTTTTTACTGTCACAAGGAATAGGTCTTTTGAAGGATGGGGGGAAGGGTTATTTTTTGCAGGAGGGCTGCAGGAAAGGAGCTGTGTCATGCTGAGAGATGTGCCCCAGGATCCCTCCACTGCTGTTCCCTTTATCCAGGAAAGGATGGATGGACTAAACCTGGCTTGACTTGGTTTTTGATGCTGGGTTTGGAAAGCAGGGAAGTGCTTTGGCTTGAACATGATTTGAAGCTGAAAGAACCTCCTGTAGATGAGGACCATGGACATTGTCTCTGAGAAAAATAGAGTTATGTGATCAAGAGTCCTAAAATCAGGCTGAATGTTTTGACGAAGAACAGGCAACTTTTGACAGCGTCAAAAGTACTCCCAGCAACCTCCCTTCCTCTCGATCATCTGACCATGAAAAAGCTGTTCTGGGTGCCTGAGAGCCCTTTTAGCCTTCTTTGCTTTGTTATAATGCACAGACAACACATAGGTCTCCGCACATTCATGTGCACTAACAAGAGGTCATAAAAGAGTGCCTGCAAAAGAAAAAAAAAAAAACAAAGAAAACAGGTCATCATGGACAGAACATCCAGGTGTGTGGGTAGCTAACACGTCTCTCCACACTGGCAAATAGCATAGGTGCTTCCGAGAGATACTCATGGAGAGACAGGTACAGCAGGTGAGCTTTGCTACATCTCTGTGAACACGAACTCTGCCTTCTCTGAGCAGATTCCTCAGTCAGCGGGTTAAGAAGAGCCTGTGAAAATTGCTCATTAAAACCTGGGGTGGATTGCCAAGGTAGAAAGTGTGTGATTACTCTGTGCTCTGCTAAATCAGGACCAGTGAGACCCTTTAGCAGACAACACTCAAAGGGTTGTCCAGGAAGGAACATTTGCCACCCTCTTGGACTTATAGGAATGACCTGGTTACTTTTATATCTTTGATAGTTGTAAAAAAAAAGGTGATTCTGAAAGTGTTTAGTAATTTTTATAGAAATTATAAAATCCCTTTCCTAAACATCTCCGAGGAGAGAGAGTCCTCCACTGCAATAAACAGCTCATGGGACCATAAAGAAGAGGACTTACAGGTGAAGTGTTTATGATTGCAGCATCTAATTCCTGTCTGAGAAACACATTTTTATTCAGGAATTATTGGTAAAGATTACAGTTCCCCATGGTAGTAAGGATAAAAGAATGGGTGGGGCTGGATGAAGGCAGGTGCATGTTTGTTTGAGGAAACTTCAAAGGCATCAGCACACAAACACGCACACTCATTGTGGTGGGAATAAAAGGTTAAATTCTTGCATTAAAAAATATCATTCTACAATTGTTTTACCGTGTTTAAGATGTTTAAGCCCTTATTAATATCCTTTAAATCTCCCTTTCACACACATTGTAAAACCTTTCAATGAAGGGCTCATTTTAATGGACTTAAATGTAATCTTGTTGTTTAGCAAATAAAATAAAGGTTTCATTAATTAAAAATGCTACAACATTTAGACTGGTCTTTTCTTTCCACTGCTTTAATTAAAAGGCATCTTGGGGGAAGGTTTTGAGAGCTGTATCCAAGTTTGATTTATTAATTCTTATACCAAGGCCAAAAAGGAACAAGCTGCTCTTGAAAGGATTTCATCCAGGGGATGTACAGGGTGGGAAGCAGGAAATGTAGAGGGTGGGAAAGGCTTGGTTTAGCTCTGAGCTACGGGTTCAGGTGGTCATCTCTGAGCAAACCCTTCACAAGAGCAGCAAGGGGGCACGTGAGGCAGAGATGGCATTGCTTCGTCTGTGTTGCCATGGAGAACGGGGTTAAAATAGACACACTTTGGAGTTCAAGGATGAGGAATGTGCTCTTTGGGTCCCTGAAGAGCGGCCATAGCCACGGCAACACCGGCCCGTGTCGCTGGCTGCGCCTCCCCCAGCCATCCGTGGGCTCTGCAGAGCATCAGCCGGCACGAGAGCTGCCTCCCTCCCAGCTGGCCAGGGGAAGGACACCAGCACTGACCTTGGAGGCTCCTTTGAGCCCCCACACCCCCTGGCAGGCGGTTCAGGCACAGGGGACAGGAGCAGGGCTGAGATCTGGTGATCCCTGTGTGTTTGCTGAGGAAAAGCATGGGATTAGCAGGAAATTACTGCCGCCTGTTAGTGGGATTAGCTTCCTGCTAATCCTGGACAGCATGAGTACTCCCTCCAGAGCCCCTGCTGACTCCCACGTGCACTGGGTTTGAATCCATGTTTCGGTGGAAAACCAACCAAGAGAGGTTCTCCTCCCTCTGCTTTTTCCTTCCCTCTCTCAAACTCCTGTTGGTGAGCACCTGCTCTGCTCTCAAAATCAGTGAATTTTTCAAGGTTCATATGTTCTCAAGGGCTATTTTTAAACACAGGTCCCTGACCCAGTTAGGCATGAGCTGGCACGATGGAGCAGGGTGGCCAGCTGCCTCACTCCAGAGAGGAAGAAGTAGCTGAAGGATGTGAGCTTCAGCTGGCTTAGCCTCTAAGAAAATTGCAGTGCTACCACACCCTGCACCTCCTCTCCCTTCTCCTCCTCCTAGAAGTGCTTGAACAAAGACCAAATTCCAGCCTGCTTTGCAATGAGCACCCTATTGCACAGTGCCACTCTGAGCTTGACTCCAATCCTTGGCTTTGCGATGGTGTGAGGCATTGGGTCAGTGTCAAATGGCAGGAGGCAGAGAGGTTCTGGAGCCTCTATGGTGCACAAGCTTATGAGGAGTTATATCCTAAGGGGAGCAGCTGTTGTCCCTTCCAGAGAACGGCAAAGAGATAGGGGCTTGCTTTTCCCTGTGGAAGGAAGCTGGGCTAGATGATCGTTTTAGGTCCCTTTCAACTGAAATTATTCTATTCTATTCTATTCTATTCTATTCTATTCTATTCTATTCTATTCTATTCTATTCTATTCTATTCTATTCTATTCCAATCATCCAAGCCTGTTTCCTTTGATAAGTGCAGAGAGAGTTGCAGCCATGGCTCCTGCCTTGTTCTGAGGAGCAGGAATGGTGAAGCCAGGTGATGAAGGTGAAGCTTCTCTAGCACTGACCAAGGCAGACACCCACAGCTCTGACCCCAGCAGAGGGCTGGCTCTTCCCTCTCCCAGCACTGAATGTCTCTTCCATCCCTGCGTGGGGGAGCCCTGAAGAACTCTTTTGATCTTGTGCTTGATTTAGAACCTTCACCTCATCAGCACCTGGGCTGCAAAAACATAAACGATGAGCTGGTGGGAGTCTGAACCTCAGATTCAGCACGGCATCTTGCCACTAACTAACGTAGAAGATCTCTAGGATCACTCCCTCATCCTTCCTAGACTATAAAAGCTATTTTCAAAGCTTGGCCTCATGTGTCTTTACTGGTGTTGAGCAATGAGACCACTTTCCAGCTCAGTCACTTGCATCTCTCCCACACATCTGTTAAAGGACCAGTAACAACTGTTAAAGGGAGCATGAGACATCATCCACTTCTGGAAAATGTTAATGTTTTCCTGCCTGATATGCTCAGCTAGGCTGGAATTTGAAAAAAAAAAATAAAAAAATAAAAAAAATAAAAGGACTTTTCTACAGGATTTCTGGGAGGGGTCTGCAAAGAGGAACTTGTTGTCAGCCACAGTTCATGACTAATGTAATATAAAAAGCAACTGTTTGGCAGGACTTTTGGCAAGGGACTGTTTCAGAAATGAGGGTATTATTTTATGTGCAAGGTTATATTTAGAATTTGTAGACTGCAGAGCCACAAGAAAATAATTGCATCAAGGAAATCTGGTGGAATCACAAACCATGAGAATGCAAAGCCTGAATCACCCCAGCCCTCAGGAGCCTGGGATTCATTCCACCAGTCCTCACAGCAGCTCATCCAGTTGTTGGAATTTCCTTAACATTAAAGCAGTTTACGCTTCCCTGTTGATATATTTACTAAGGCAATAACCGCAGCATGTGAGAATGCCTGAAGCTGTAAAATGGTTTCTAGACCCTTAGAGAACAGACTTCAAACTGTCTCATTTTGAATTATACTTCCTCCTCCTGGCATGGGTGCATCTGAGAGGTCTGAAGATAGGAATCCTCAGGAATTTGATTATTGTTCAGACGTGGCTTTCCACATGATGATTCACACGCTCTTCATTTGGGCATCTTGATGTCACTTCTTCCCAAGAATGTGTCTAGAATACAAAATGCCCCAAGATGAGATGGCAAAGCATTGACACCCTCACCCTTTCACCCTGCAAGATCCTCTCATGGCAGCTAAAAGCCCCCCAAGCAGCTGTGGGCAGTGTTAATAGTAGAGGCCACAAGGAAAGCTGAGAGATATTTCTTTCCAAATTCTTGTGCTGGATCCCAAAAGTGGTCTGATCTGATGGTTTCATGTGTAGTCTTTAAGACACTTCAACTGTTTGCAGTTGGCTAAACAGAGGCCTGATTTTGTTTTTAAATTAAATAAGTTATTTTGCTGAGGTTTCAGTCTGGTTGTACAGTGATGGGTCAGGTATGATCCTGGCAGTCACTGATCTCCCCTTTTCTAACTAAAAGCATGTGTTTATCATAGGGAAGCAGGACACGTGAATGGTGCCAAGGGTTGGATCAGGTTAACTTGTAAAAAAACCCATAATGCCTCCTCTTCACTCCTGAATCTGAGCTGAAGAGCATAATGGCTTTCAGTTATTTTTATTCGGTCAGGGAAGACAAGACCCTTGTCACAGCATCCCAAGGGGCAGATGAATACAAACTGTCCGTGGCTCCCAACCTCCCTCCTGCTGAAGGGCACGTAGGGTACCTAAAGAAGAGTCTCTTTCTTCACAAGTCAATACACAGCCATAGTGTCCTCAGTGAGCAGGAAGGAGGGATGGGGCAAAAGTCGGTTTCAGAGAAAGAGATGAGAGTGGTGGTGACATTTATTTCAAGACCTTCATGATGAAAGGTTCCCCATGCTGTGAGGACTCATTCATGCTGTTTCAGAGCTGGCATTCAACCAGGGCTCAATCCAGTGCAGAGTGAAATCAGGCATTATGAAGCGATGGATGGTTCTAATTGAAATAATAACATAAATATAATTGAAATATAAATACGTATATGGACAGACACATGCACACTGTGTAAAACCCCTGTGGAAACAACAATAACCTTTTAGCTCTGCAAGCCAACCAACCTATTCCTGTAACCGCCTCTAATCTGTATGTTTGCACCTGGGGTTCTTTAAGGAAATGCAGAGTTGTAATTAGCTGGGGGTGTGGAGAAGTCAGATGAGTGGAATATTCACACTCTGAGACCAGAGCATGAATGTGCACTGGGTCACAGGCAGAAAGAGCTGGCGGGCCAGCCTCGTCCCTGGAGGACGCTTTACGTGCTCTTCATCATCAAACAGCCACACACTGCAACTCACAAATTTCCTCCAGTGACCATAAAGCTTTTCAAAAAACTTTCCTTCTGAGTTAGTCATTCAAAAAGTTGCTCTGTGACATTAAAAAAAGAGACCCTTGGATTTCGCTGGGCTCCTGCAGCTTTAGCAGCCCTGAAGCTGGTATCAAGCTGCCATGAGGCCTTACAGTGCCTACATTGTTGGTGGGAACCTTAGGGAAAGAGGTTTCTGGACATGCCCTAGCGTCCACTTTCAGGTGATAACTTCTTGGCTAATAAACACATTTAAAACACAAAATATGAATTTCCCTTATTGCTCATGACGGAGTGGCTGCCAAGCATTGGCAATTAGGATTATGTCTGGAGAGGGAAGGGGCTTAGCCAGCACCTTTGGACGTTCAGCACAGGAGACTTGGCTCATGGCTCAGACTGCTCCCACAGCTGGCTGAAAGGGCTGGCTGGCTGTGACAC
Source organism: Bombycilla garrulus (assembly GCA_013400315.1). Classification (NCBI taxonomy): domain Eukaryota; kingdom Metazoa; phylum Chordata; class Aves; order Passeriformes; family Bombycillidae; genus Bombycilla; species Bombycilla garrulus. The sequence continues at coordinate 3,645 of VXBU01009568.1, read as the reverse complement.
TTAGGTGAAGCTTTAAACTGGGCCTAGATCTGGCGAGGTAAGGCACAGGTTCCCACAGACCAGTTCCTGGGCAAGCTGTTCCTTCTTTTCCCTGTTCAGTGTTTCTTTCCTGGCTTTATCTTGGTGATTAAAGTAGTCTACAGAGCCTCCAGATCCACACCTGCAGTGTCAAAAGTATTTGGGAGGTTCCATGAGCAAAACTGAGGAATTTAGATCTCCAATCAGTATAGCACGGCCTACAAATGGGCTCTTATCTGTTCCTCTCCTGGACACTGCAGGCCACAAGGAGACTTTGGAAGAAGAAGTTTGTATTGTCTGTGAGAAGGATGGTCTGTAAACAACTGAGACCTGTAGCTACCCCAAGGCAGCATCATGGTGTGACTAGTGGGGCAAACAGAGAGTTTGACAGAGTGAATGGTGGAGCTGAGAGTAATGCGGAGACTTCATTTTGTTGAGGCAGATGTTGCCATTGGGTGGAGTGTCTGGTGTGTGTTCTTGTCAGTGACAAGTCTGAAAAATGCCAAAAAATTGTCATCGGTGATTAAGCTCCCTCACGCAGGGAGGCTTTGGGAATAGCAGTGAATGGCTTTATAATTAGCAAAAATTACTGAGAAAAGTGTCGTTTGGATGCTTCTTTTCTCTCATCAAAGACTTTCCGTCTCTAAGTCCCCTTCTGAGCTGGTCTGTCTCCCAGCCCATCTTTCCTGCAGTGACAAGGGGCAACAGACTGCCTCACATCACACAAGGCAGGACGGATTCACAGTTGCCAGAGTGTGAATCATACAGTGACTAAAGAATCTCCACTGGAGTCTGCTCCTGTGAATGCCAGTCAGCATTTGCATTGCACCTGATCCTGGGTGGTCAGTCCCAGGCTCCCTGCTGGGGCTCACGCCTGCCAGCTAAAGCAGTGGATCACTCAGTAGACCTGGAGCTGACTAACACAGACAGAAGTGCTCTTGAAACTCTTTGATCCTCCCTGCCTGCAGCCCAAAGATGCAAACTGGAACTAGGACCACATCAGGGCCTTCATCTCTGAGCTGGTCCTGCTGGATGGGTCACGGCTTCTGTACTCAGTACCATTAAAACCTCTTCTCTAGCTGGATCACATATGTGTGGCTGGAGGAACAGGAGTCTGGCAGTGTTTAGAAGCAAGGTTGCTAACTTGTTAGGCACAAATTACACTCAGGAAGTATGTCTGGTGTGGTTTGCATGCTTAGCTCCCCACTGTACATGTATGAAGCTTGGCCAGCACAGCCCAGCTGATACACAAAGTGTGCCAAAGCCTGAACTTTTCCTTCTGGAGATGATGAGCCCAGATGAGCCCCAGGGAACCGTGACATATTCACACCCATGCTGGATGAGGCCCCAGGAGGATGCGCAACACCCCTTCCACAGGCAGATTGCATACATTAGTGTAGGAATTTCTCAGGATAACCAATTCTTAGAGAGAGCTGGCTTCTATTTAGCAAATGCCACATGAAACAAGCTGTCATAAGACTGCTGTCTTTTATAGCATGACAAAGCCCTTTATTTCTTCAACTCCTTTTTTCTTGAAGGAATCCTCTTGAATATACTGATTTAATCTCCTCCTCAGAAAGAAATTCACTGTCTTTGTATCTGAGGCTATATTCTCCTTCCCAAGGGGCTGGACAACCCTGCCTGTGAACCTGCTCCCACTCATATGAACCCAGGGAGTGTCACCAAAAAAACGCTATTAGGGTTCAATCCTAACCCTAATCTGTACTGTAGCTGTGTGCTGGCCCAGGTGACACAGTGACCGCCAGAAGTGGCATGCTGAAGTCACATGTTGGTGTGTAAAGCATGTGTTCAAACACCCACAGGTGTTGGCTCCTTGGCTCCTTGGATGTGACTCCATTGATTGTAGGAGACCTGCAATGGATGAGAGAGCAAAGAAGAAGCAAAGAGGGACACAACACCATCTGGAAGTGCAGATACTGCTCCTGCTGCATTCAACAGCTGATCCTGTAAGACACAACACTGGAAACACCAGAAATCTGCACAACAGAAATCCCTGCTCACTGCTTCAGAGAGACAACTGGGAGAGGTCTCCAGAGGCATCGGTGGAGTCTGTGGCTCCCACTGGAGCCAGTGCTCAGCCTCCCTGAGTCCCACGGCCCTGGGCAGCATCCTGCCAACAGACTGGAGCTTCTTAAGGCTGGAAGACTGGAAGTGTTGTTTCAGGCACAAGGCAGCAGTGTTTGAGCTGCCGGTCCCCAGGGCTTTCTCTCCAGAGCTCTGTGATTGCGTCATGTCTCCAGTGAGGTCAGCGCTCAGGTATCACATGGAGTTTGGAGTTTCTGCCACTCCCGGTTCGCAGGCACACTCCCCCAACAGGATGTGTCCAAGCCATCACCAGGAGGGTGCAATGGAATTGTCCCCTCCTCAGTAGTCCTTTCTTTGGGGGCTGGCTTCCCCCTGCACACCCCTGCGAGTCCTGTGGTGGGAAGAAAGGGGCACTTGTTTCTCGCCTACCTTTAACAGAAAGGGCTGGAAGTGTAACCAGAAATGACAACCTGAGTGAAATGTGATGCCTCTGGAGGGGCCCATGAGGCAGCAAAGTGGTGCCTTCCAGCCACGCCAGAGACCCTTTTCTCCCCCTCTCCATAAAAGCAGCCAGCTTGGGAAATCTTATGCTCACAAACGTATGTTTTTCCCTCTAAAAACAATAAATGGTGTTATTGATGGGCAAAGCCGAGGTTCAATATGGCCACACACTGTGAGGCTTGGCAGGCTTCCTGTGCTGTTGGTAGGCTCTTCGTTTCCCAAGGAGACTTTAGATACTTCCTTTTGATGCAAGGGCCACACATAGAGATGGAACAATCCGATGGAGGATGCTCTACACCCATCCTATCCAGGATCTGGGCAGAGGGTGAGACACCAGAGCCTGACTGGAATTTGTGCCTCCAGTCTTCCACTGCTGAGCTGCAAAAGCAGAGCCTGCCTGAAATGTAAAGGCCAGTCCAAGCTGACCCATTCCTCGATGCTAAATTTCAGTGCACAAGGCAGTTAATTCATGCATACACAGAAATGACCATCGTGTGAAGAAATATCTCTGTGCACCAATTGCTCTTTCAGTCTCACATACTGCATGGGCTGGGCTGACTTTAGAGTCATCCTTATCTCTCAGGTACAAGTGTTTTGGGAGCTTTTTTAGGCACAGATGTTCAGGCAAAGGTCCCATTTCATCTCAATAAGGTGTAAGCAAGGAAGGAAACATTGCTTAGTGTTAGGCTTGAACAATGTCTGTTTCTCAAGAGTTGTCTTCACAGTTTTCCCCCAACCCTGTCTTTGACCAGTAGTTGGCAAAATTAAAAAAAAAAAAAAAAAACAAAAAAAAACAAAACCCCAAAAACGTCAGACCCTAGACAGATCTTAGAAAAGTTAGAGCAAACAAATGGTATCTGGCTTCCTATCAGGAATACCAACTATTAACAAAACTCAACTCCCAGTTGCCATTCAAGCAAACATAGGACAAGAGAGCAGAAACTGACTGAGACCTTGATCTCTTGCACACATCTGCAACACCAGTGTGCTCCCTGATCCACATCACCTGCCGGCCCGCCCTGCGCCAGGTACCACAGCCCTGCACAGGCTGAGCTCTGCACGAGCACAGGCACAGGCACA
>VXBU01009544.1:39233-50080 GCA_013400315.1 Bombycilla garrulus | reverse complement strand
GGAATTTTGGAGGTGGAATCCAATTTCAGCTATGGGCTCCTGAATGATAATGACACCGCAGGAAGGCTTCCTGTGATGAGTGGAAGCTTCAGACAAGCCCTGCCTTAGCCTCAAGGTTTTGGTAACAGTTTAAATTTAAGGGATCGCTCTGGACTGCAAGTTCTAATGATGGCAAATCAGATCTCTGTATAAAAATTAGTTATTTATTAAACAGACAAGAGACAACAGGTGAAAGAATTTCTAATCAGAATTACTTACTACACAATAGAAAATTAAAGACATACTAGTAGATTATAGCATAACCTAAAACAGTGCACTATATCAAAACTAACCATATTAAAGCTAGCAAAAGAAATAGGATTGATTAGGAGGCAAATGTAGCTTACCACCAAAATGATGATAATGTATACAGATTCCTTCACTTAACTCCTGGGGAGTAACTCTGAAGCAGGTGTCCCTACTCACAAGAGAAACACCACACATTTCCATGGAAATCTATAGAAGATTTCTGCCTTGTGAAAGCTTGGTGTGGCTTTTAGAGTTTGTAAAGTGAGGTGTCTGTCAGTCAAAAATCTGACTTACGGTGCCAGATCTCACTTCAACAGTAAGATGCTGATTGGCCGTTGGGAGATGCCAGACCAGTGTTAATTAACCCATGGTGCCAGAATAACTCCCTACAAGACAGCTTGTCCTGTTTGAGTTATCTGACTCGTTAACAAACAATAGATAAGCCCTTGTGGGAGGGTGAGATGCCCTGCTATGGAATGAAATCACGTAGACCCAAAGTTTCAGGTGTAGATTCTTCTTTTTCTTCTTCAGGTGAGAAGCACCCCAGGGAAGGCCAAGGCCAGCCAGACCCATCTGTCCTGGCAGCTTTCATTTGGGAGCAATTCTTGGATGTATTGCATTTTGGAGGTGGAACCAAAATTTTACCCATGAGCTCCTGGACGAGAATGACAGTTCTATTCCATAGGAAGTAAAGCACGTAGCCCCAGTGTTTCAGGTGCAGATGAGAGAAAGCCCAGAAGAGATTAATGCCAGGCAGACCAATTTGTCCTGGCAGCTTTTTTTCTGGGAGCAATCCTTGGATGTAGTTCTCGCTTGCTTTGCCTTGCAAACCCAACTTGTCTTGCACTACCTTGCCTACCCATCCCTTCCCTTGACCTCTCTACTGCTTTCATTCCTGGCCTACTCTTGCAAGCCTTACCCGTCCTTTGATTTGCCTTCCATGCCTACCTCAACCTTGCATTTCTTTATGAACCCCTCTGTGTTTTTCCCTTGCTCTTCTTCCACTCCGTTGCCTTGCACTGCCTTGCTCACCCATCTCCCAAGTTTGACAAGAAAAGGGTTCTTCCAGGTTTTACTTTTGTCCCTGTTTCGCCTTGGTTGTTTTCTGGGGGGAGAAGAGGGAGTTCTGTAAATCTGGAAGGTCCTTTGCTGTATTGTTTTTCCTTTCTTCGCCCTCTCCACTACATTGTCAGAAGAAATGGAGTCCTTCTCCATCTTGTCTTTGTCCCCTGAGCTACATGGTCTTCCACAGAGGCTGCCATACTGGGGAGGAGGTTTCCCTGTCGCACTGTTGTGATAAATGAGTCTGATTCGTGCTAGCTAAACAGTAACAATATTAGCAATATTGTAACCATATCAATAGGAAATAATTGTTATAAAGCAAGACAAGGACATCAAATAGTGAGACAAAACAGATGGACTCTTCCTGAAGATGTTAGCAGAGAGTAGTTAGATGCAGGATGTAGATAATAAGGGTCCCAAAATAAGACTTCGGCCTTGGGATGATTCTCAGTTTAGAGAGATACAGGATGTAGGATTGAAATAGACAGACCCTCCAAGAAGATTTGGGCCTAGGAGTTAGCCAACTTGGGACAACTCCAGGTACACAGCTTGAATTAGGCCTCTTCATGAAATAATTAGGCCTATTTTTAGGACCTATGCTTGATTATGTAATCCAAAGCTTAGTGCACATGTGCCACCCTTAGTGTCACCCAGCAGACAATGACGAAGAGGAGAGCCTTCATTGGAAAGAAGACCCCAGAAAGGGTTGGAAGACCACCGAATAACAGTAAAGTATGTGCAATGCAAGATAGTGATGTAGATTTTAGGAATCAAAAGTAGGAGGAGAGTTACAGGAATATTGATGAATATGTATTAGCATATAGTATATAAGCATGGATTTTGGTGTAAACCGCTTTGTACGTGAGGCAGGGTGAGGAGCCCGCCCCGTACCCCGGTCAGTTTTGCTTACGCTTTATACGAACCTAAATTATACTTAAATTACTTATTGCCAAATAGTGTATATGCTTCATAATATACTTGATTATATTATTTTATATAAAACTGCTGAATTAAAAATTGCTGCTAAATTTAATTTTGTTGTTTGTTAAATTGGACAGATAGAATCACATTCATAACACTGTCTTTGTCCTTGGGCAATGCAGTCAAGGATGGCAGCCCCATCTTGGGGGCTGGGGGGGAGGCTTCTCTGACATTTTGTTTTCCTTGTTTCTGGGGGAATGTTTTATTCTTTGCTTTAGAGCCTTGGGAAAAATAACAGTTTACTACAAAACAAAGCATCAATTAGTAAGGAAACAGCAGTAACCAAAAATATACATTTACCTTTTCACATCTGTCTCTCCTTCTGTTGAAAGGGGAGTACTTAAAACTAAAGGAAAGGTATCTTGTTTCCCTGGTTCCACCCTATAAATAGTCTTAAACTAAGACAAATTTGGCGCACAACTAAAGGGGCTTGAGAGAGAAAGTGACAAAATAACAATATTGTCCAGAACATTTGTATATTGGGTACAGAACTCCCTGGTCACTATGCTTTTGGGTCTAGTCATGTGGGTGTGGCACCTAATTTTGTATCTGTGTCCGAATGTGTGGAGCCATTTGCCCACCATGATGGATGTCCTTTTTCAGATCAGGGAGAGAGAGAAATTAAGATTGCTTCATGGATACACTTTGTGATATCAGTTTATGGAAAGTCAACATCAGTGGTAACAAAGATCATTTTGGATGTGTGTTCACAGTTGTTTACCTGTTCTGGTCTGGGATGGTACTTCTGGGGGTTTATTAATGAGTGCACCCAGCCTACTGGGAGAACAGGAGAGGATGATTTTTCCCAGCTTTTCACCTCCTTCTCCCCCTTCAGGTCTGACACATCACTTTTTGACAATGTTGAATTCCCTCGGGATGTTAAAAGACACCGTCATTTGTTTCCTCTTGTGAAGCGAATAGAAGTTTCCAACATAAGGGGCAAGGTCCAAGAAAGCTTCTTTTCCTGGCACACATTTATCTGTGCGAGATGCAGCTGAAAACCTTTTGGTTTAGAATTGCACTATGATAGTGACAGAATGTGACAGTACGTAGATCTGAGAAAGAAAGTGCGCGGCACTGGCATGTTCTGACAGAAGCAGTGCACTCAAAAGCTCCTGTGCTTGCTCATTCTGTGTGAGGAGTAGATGCACATTTCACCCTCTGGGAGAATGAAAATGTGTGATGTTACATAAAGCAAAGAAGGAACCCACAGTTGTGTGTGCAGCAAGAGGAGCATGGCTGCTGCTCAGCTGCCTGCCAAAGTCAAGTTATCAATTGTAAGGGGGAAGGTTTGCCACAGCTGCTTCTGCTAATAGATATTCATAACTCACCCCGGTGTGGAAACAATTCTGTTTAGCTGGAGACTCTGGGATCCTGAGAACATGATGGTTGATGTAGCCAAGAAGGAAAGTACAGAATACATGAGGATATACAAGACAGGTGCTCCCTGCATGAGTCCAGGAGCAGCAAGGATGTGCAGGTTCTGATATGGAAGTTAGAGGCAGAAGTGACAAGCAGAAGAAACCAAAGAGCTGATCACACCTTTTTCAGCAGCAAAGCATATTTTGCTGAGTACGGGTAGCAATGCATAATCTAAAAATGAATGTGACTGACAGTCACATGCTATAAAAAGCCAGTTCCACATTTTCACAGTGAGGACTTCCAGCACACCCCCTTAAGGTATGTGTGAAGGTCTTTCCCACAAGTGGGGATGCCCCTCAAGGTTACACCTCCAGGCTCAGCAGAAGAGATTTGCCCACAGTTGCTGATAGAGGTGAGGAACATCAATGTCTATTTAAGTTTTTTTCTAGCTCTAGTGATATTTCTTCATTATTGTTTCCAAAATAGAGCTTTATGCTAGAAGTTACAGCTACCTGTCCTGTGTACTAGATAATTCTAAGATCTTTTTGTCTAAACATTACCAGTACTGCAACAGAATTAAAGAAATACTTTATTTCTGTAAATATATTTGGTTAGTCATTCTTAATCCTGCAAAACAAAGTTGTATAAAGGTAGGGTTACACCTGTATAATCCTTTAGACATAAACCTTTGACCACATCTGGGCCTGGGATTGGATTTAGCCCCACCCAGACTCCTCTATGAGAAGGAGTTTAGAAAGCCAGGGCATCATTTCTGCACCTTGTGACACAAGATGAGGAGTCCTCTAATAAATTTTTTGTGAAGCTCCGATCCTGCCTGTGGCAAAGAGGGAGGTAGTTCATCAGTAATCAGTATTATAAAGTTATTTAGTGTAGAACAGTTGCTCTCAAATTTAAGGCAAGCTGCCCTGGATGTCCAAGTTAAACCTTCCATGAAGGTACATGCTTTCTGCTCTATAGTCACTACTCTGAAAGAATAATAATAGATTGGTTACAGTAAAAACCTACGCAAAAGTTTTTACATATTGTACTTGCAGAAATGTATTCAAGGTATGTGCTTGCTGTGTGGCCTACAAAGCACAAGGAACCAGCTTATGATAACGGAGGAAAATAGAAGTGTCATCTCTGTCCAGTAATACAATTTTGCCCCAGGTAATATTGCTCCAGGCTCAGGAACTTGATTTGGGACAATTGCCCACAGATATTGGAAGGCTGTGAATTGCATTTTTACAGATTGAACTTAAATTTCATGTTTGGTTTGTGACACCGATAACAGAGTTCCGGTGCTATCCCCCCTAAATAAGGCACAGAAATTGTCAGAGATACCTAAAATACAGGAACTTGAGAATATGATGTTAACTGAGGATGTAGAAGGGGACAATGCAGAGTACAGAACCATACTGCATTGTCAGGGGTTGTATAAATGCTCATTTCTAGATGAATAGATTGCAGTCCCAGCACAGAATCCATTGGTGTAAACAATTGCACTTATCCCAACATTTTGGAAGAGACACCATCTGGAAGAATTTCAGCCCTCACTGTGTTTTATACTGGAGGTACAGTCACAGTATTTCAGCCTGTAATGCTTTCTGTTTCCTGCAATGCCCAAATTACAGCTTTAATTAATTTTCCCATTAGGTTATAATGTATAGCAGAGCTTTGTAATGCCTTGGACCAAAATTCCAGAGTTTTTTTCTCACTTTTCAGCCCAGTCGTCTGCCACAATCCCCGTAAAACTTTATCACCTAGAATTGTGACTTTTAATTCAAAAGGATTTCCTTGCCTAGAAGTGTGTAATTTGGCTTGCTCAATCAAAACATCAGGGCAGGCAGGCATCAGAGGCTTCTTGTTTCTTTGTGCATGGTCCATTTCTGCTGTTATAGCATTTGTAGGATAGCATCTTGGTGTGAGGTGACAGGGGGGTTCAAAGAGAAGAATCTTTTTGCGTAGGCATTGACTTCTGTCAATGACAAAACATTTTTGCTGTTAAGTTTCTATTTATTTCTGATCACAGGACACTGACTTGCACAAGATCATTCCACCTTTGTTTCCTCGTCACACATGAGGTAAATCTTAAGTTTTGCCAGATGATTTTCATTCACTGCCTGCACAGCTGGTTCTGAAATTAGAGCCCAAATTTCCCCTAAGGTATTTGCTAGGATGCCTGTATTACTAGTGATGGTTGGTGTAATCAAGGTCTTCAGTTAAACAGGCGCCCCTCTCAAAAGCTGTATTTTGATACTTTTAGTTACTGCTGCCACATCCAGACTAGATCCTGTAACTAGAGCGTGAGCAGTCCCCACCTGCTGCGGGAAGTTAATGATGTTCTGCCTTGGACGTCAACTTCTGAGGGATGGCACTATTTCATCAGTGTCTGCATGTTCTGTTACAAGTGCTGCACACACTTGATACAGCATAGGGGTGGCAATATCCAGCCAAACAGGATCCCTGATACTTTGTCACTGTGCACATTGCCGCTGTATCTGATCCTTACTGCCTTTTTCACCAATTAGTAAGTGGGCAGACACAGCCCCACTATTCTAAGCTCACAAAATCCATCAGTTTGTCTTCTCCTCTCTTCTGCTTATAGATCTCCAAAAATTCCATTTTGGAGTATAAGTCACCCCTCCATCTTACAGATCCCTCTGCCCCTCCATTTGTATGAGGGGTTGTGCTTCTACCATCGCCTTTTCTGCTGAGTCTGGCTAAAGCTCAACCTTGGTGTCTGAGGACTCTCTCAAGATATTTCCGTCCCATTTCTCAGGATATTGTGAATATGACTGGGAAATCGAAATCATATTTTTCCCATATCTGTGCCTTCATTTGTGAGCAATATATGCCACCACATATTGCTGTTCTACAGTCATTCTACACTGCGTTGCTGCTCATAGCAGCACTGTGATGGAATATAATTAGATTTCGTGTGATTGCCTTTGCATCTTTTAAAGTCCTGACTTCATTTTCCAACTCTCACGTTGCTCTGCAATGCTGTAACTGGTCCAAAGCTCGAAGAAGGGCAGCTAGCAGCCATCTCCATCTTCTCACTGACTTGCAAGAAGGCTTTGATACCCTTCCCCAGAGGGCACACGCAGTAAATACTCGTGCACTGCATCTCTAAGAGACAAAGAAGGTTGCAGCTCATGGCTACAGATGATCCATACCTTATCCATGGCTTTAGATTGTGGGGTTTATGGGAAATGTGGATCTGTTGCTCTTTGAAGTGTGTCAAAGTGGGTGACTGGCACCTGAGGATTCCCTACCCAGCACTCATCTCCACACAGACATAGAAGAAACAAATATCCCGACTCTGGGTGTAGATCAGTTCCTGGCACACTATGGGGAAGAACCCACTTTGAGGACATTACCTGACTCAGGTAGGATGGACAAAAGGCTTTGCATGGATTGTCTTGCTGCCCCTGGCAATGGAGAATCAGAGCAGACTGGTCTCCAGTGTTCACCAGCCAGATGATGAGGGACTCCTCCAAATCTTCTTCAGCATCGTGGCAATGAGCAAATCCAAAGTGCAATGCTCCAGAGCAAGGGTGGATGGGTGGATGGAGTTCTTGGATTAGCAAGTGCACTGCTGTTCCTTTATCATATTGCTTTTACAAAAGGTGTAAAAAGAAAAAAATTTATCAGTGTAACTGATCTATGGGATCAGTCTCCGTGTAAGTCACAAGGAAACACTGGGCAGTGGGCCTTAATCAATCAATGGGATGGGAGCAGTTAAGGGCCAAACTTTTTTACCATGGAAGGAAAAAAAATGGTGTTAGAAAAGAAGAAAGAGGAATGGGCTGGAGATTTGGGGGTCCTGGCCTGAATGGGTTATTTGATGGTGGGGCATTTTGACAGTGAGGGAAGGGGACCAGGGGAAAATATCAGGGCATGCCCAGTTGATTCTCTGGTTCCAGTAAAGCTGGGGAAATGAAACACTGGATTTTTGTATCAGTAGTGGAGCCACACCTTCAGAAATAACTTGATGCAAGGGCCTGCTGAGGAAAGTTCCAGTACAGATTGTTGGAGCAGCAGGAAAATGAGCTATGTAGCCACTCCTACCACCCATGGCATGTATAGCTGGTGACACTAAAACAACTCATCTGTTTCTATATATGCCATAATGCTCCCTTCCCCTGCTAGGATGAGATATATTTTGTGATTTAAATGCACAAAACCTTAAACCTTTTCTGAGAATACCATACAGCTTCACATTCCATCTGAGATAGACTGGAAAGCTCAGATCTGTCTGTTAATGTGTAAACCATCGGAGGACATTGGAGAAAATATTCTGGATGCCATTTCAAATGCAGTGATCTGCATGGGCCCCAGGAAAATGAGGTAAAGCAAAGAATATGTCTCCAGTTAAGAGAAAAAGCTCAGAACCAAAAGTTAAACCATTAAGAATGAATAAATATCCTATAAAGACAGAAGGACAAAAAGGTCTGGAACCACCGACATACACATTCTCACCATTTGGCATACTCAGACAATGTCAATCTGACTTTTAGATGCCTTTCTCCAGGTAAAGAAGCCTTGTTCTTGAGAGTGCAGATTAATACAAGTGCAAGAGCAATCAATCAAATGTGAACACCCAACTGTACCAAATCCTTATGGCTTGTAACCTCAGTGCTGGAAACAAATTCTTATTTTACCATTGTGGCTTTAAAGGATGCTTTCTCTTGTATCCCAACAGATGAGCAAAGCCAAACAATCTTTGCCTATGAATGAGAGAATCCTGTGGCTGGAAGAAAGATGCAGTTGGACAGTGCTCCCTCAAGGATTCAAAAATAAGCCCACTTTATTTGGTGGTTTTGGCAAAAGAAGTAGAACAATGGGAAAAAAGTAACAGTGTTCCTCTTTTACAGGGTGTAGATGACATCCTAATTGACAAGGAACAAACCTGCTTGAAAGTGACCATAAACCTGCAGAACTTTTTGGGATTTGCTAGTATTTCCAGGAAAAAAAAAAGTAAGACAAATACCTTAGCTTTAAGGTATCAAAAGGTCAGTGAGCTCTTGGAGAAGGCAAAAAGTAGTCCAAATTGCAGCTCCTAGGACTAAAAGATAACTAACAGGAGTTTTGTTAGCGGCAGGATTTTACCCCATACAGGTTCAAAAGTTTGGACTAATAGCCACCCCCCTTTATTTGGCGATCAAAGGCCCTGAAGAATTGTTGGAATGGCCCTGAGAATGTTGAACCAGTTCCAACACCATAAAGGATGCTCATGGAAGCACCAGGTTTAGGCCTTCCAGATACAACTAAACCCTTTCAGGATGTGTGCACAAAAGACAACGAGTATCCTCTACGGGAATGACACAGCTTCTTGGAAGTTGGCAAAGGCCAGTGGCAACCTTCTCCAAGCAAGTGAATGGTCAACATTGCTTATGGGCCATAGCAGCCACCACCCTAATGATGCAGGAGGCCCAGAAATACACTTTGGGATGGTCACTAACTGTGCTAGTCCCATATGCCGTTGCTGGCTGTTTGGAATCTAAAGGGACATTGCTAGATCTCTCTAAGCTGACTGGCAAAGTACCAAGCTGTGCAAGAGAAGTAGTCATGTGTGTGACATCAACTTTAAATGAAGCCATTTTGCTCCCCTACTAAAAAGAAAGGACCTTTTCAATATGCACACTGTGGAGCAGCCAAGATGCCAAGATTTAAGGGCTGAACCTTTACAGGAACCAGGCAAAAAGTGTACGTTGATGGCAGCAGATTTGTGAATACAAGTAAGTTACCCCTGGTGGGATGGAAGAGATCAGTGGTATCCCTGTGTCAGGGGCCCCCAGGATGGCACTGACCCATCGAGCATCATGCAATGCCCACAGATCTTGCCCTCACCCACCTCACTCACTTCTTGGGCATCCAGCTGCCTGACCTGCAGAGCAGCTGGGTTTCACTGCCTGCATCACACCCAGCTGCAAAGGTAGGAGCCCCCACAGCTTGGGGACCCCCTCCCCAGAAAATTCCACATTCCCCCCGACAGCTCCATTTTCCACAGGGTTGTATTGCAGCGAGTGCTACAGAACCCTGAACAACACCTGCTCCATCTGCATGGCCCCTCTGAGCTACCCGGACTCTGGGGATGAGGAGATGTGAGCAGAGGGTGCCGGGAGCCCACCCGAGCCTGGGGGGCTGCAGCGGGCGTGAGGGGGCTGCAGCTCAGCCCTGCCCTCTGTGCCCCTGCAGGGACTCCAGTGACGAGGAGACACCGCAGCTGTGGCTGGGTGCTGTGCGGGCACGGCGGGGCCAGGAGCGAGGGTGGCAGCTGCTGCAGTGCATCAAGGACATGATAAAGGGCAGGAGACTCCCCTTCAGAATGGCCACCCGGCTGCGAGAGCAGCTGGAGGAGGAGGAAAAGAGTGAGGAGAGCAAGATGGGGTGGAGTGAGAGAGCAGTGGGGTGGCCAACAAGAACAGATTGCTCTGCAGGTGAGGGCTGGCTGTGGGGGTGGCAATGTCCCCTGTCCTCCCCAGCACTGGGATGCTGGATGCCAACACTGAGCTCCTCTCTCCCAGCAAGACTTCAATTACCAGAGCAGGCCAAGAACGGTGAAAGTGAGGGCAAGAGCCCAGTGACAACAGAATAGTGTCATGTGGCAGCAAAAAACACAGGTCCAGGTGCTGGGATGTGGCTGGAGCCCCACCAGTGCATCAGAAGCCAAGAGCCACTGGGTGGGAAAGGGCTGGTGAATAAATCATCTTTTCCTCAAGGCATCAGAGTCCTGGTACTCAGAGTTGGCATCCACCATTCCATGGTGGTCCTGACCTTGTGATACCCCAACTCCACGCTGCCCCTGGCTCCATCCCTGCTGTGACCCCAGCCTCTCAATCTCCAGCACCTTGGTGCCACCATCTCCATGCCCACTACACATGCCTGTGCCCAGCCTTTATGATGTCCCCATTCCCATTCCCGTGGTGGCCCCAGCCCCATGCTGATCCCCACCCCTCTCTCCCCACACGTGGTGCCCCCTCCCCATCCCCGCAGTGCCCCACACTCTCAGTGTCCCTGTCCCCAGCCCCACAGTGCCCCCAGTCCCGAGCAGCTCCAGGGTAGGGGTGCAGAACAGACAGACAGCTGGACGCAAGGGAAGTGCCTGCTTCTCCGTTTATTACCAAGCAGCCTTCGGTTACAAAAAA
>VXBU01009544.1:28265-38652 GCA_013400315.1 Bombycilla garrulus | reverse complement strand
AGAGTGGGGAGGTGGGGACAAGCTATGCACAGCGCAGGACAGTGCCCCCCTCCCACTGGGGAGAGGATGGGGGAGGCTCTCCCCACCTGGGGGGGTGGCCTTGGTCCATGGGTGCCCCTGCCTGGTCCAGGCATCCACGAGGGGTTTGTTGGGGGGATATCCAAGTCCCAATCCCCCCCATCACCCACCTGGGCATGACCAGGTGGGCCTGGGCACGGTGGGGGGTGGCAGGGGCCCCCCACCCCCTTGTGCAAATCGGCCGAGGGGAGTTTCCCCCTTTGCATAACTAGGAATGAACCGTGACGGGAAAAACAGGAACAGAAACCCCAGTGGGCACGGCACAGCTCGGCACGGAACGGCATGACACCTGCCGTTGCATCGGCCCTATGCCGTCTCCACTGGCACAGTGCCATCTGGCTGCGGCCCTTCCTCACCCTCTGGCTCCTCATCCTCTTCCTCAGGCTGCCCTGGAGCCCAGTAGCGGGCAATGGAGAGGCGTAACCCCTCCAGCCGCCCATTGGAGAGGTCGAGGCCAGGGGGCCCAGCAGGTGGTGGAGGTGGCTCATCGCGGCGGCGGCGGCGGGTCCGCACCTCCAGGCAGTTCTGGCCCTTGAGGTGCCGCTGGAGATGGTCGTCCTTGGCAAAGGCCTTGTGGCAGAGGTAGCACTCGTAGGGCCGGGCGCCCGTGTGCAGGTGCATGTGGTTCTTCAGGTCGTAGCTGTGCAGGAAGCGGGCACTGCAGTGCTGGCAGGAGTAGGGCCGCTCGCCTGTGTGCTTCCGCATGTGGATCTTCAGTTTGTCATTCCTGGAGTTGGGACACATAGGGAGATATTGGCATTGAGTAGCCAACGTGCCATCCAGTCACAGCGGGGAGGGCAATGGTGCTGACAGCCCAACAGCAGGGATGCTCTGCAGGGCACAGGGCTCTGGGTCCTGGATGGGGCAGGGGACCATGGTTCAGCTGCATATGGCTGAGATGCAGCTGGCTGCTGGCAGGGGGAATGCTGCTGGGTACCCCGGGTTCATCTGGCAGCCCTTACATAGTGCAGAAGATTTCCCTGGACCTGCACCACAACCATGCCGGGGCTGGTAGATGAGGTGTAATGGGTGCCATTAGGTATGGGGCCTTGGTTGATCTGGCAGCACTCACAGAGTGCAGAACACCCCATTGACCTGACTTCACCATAAGGTATGGCAGAGGAGCAGGACAAGGGATGCTACTAGGAACCTTAGGTCAGTGCAGCAGCACTCGTGAGGTGCAGAAGGCCCCATAACCCCACTGCACCACAACAGAATTTGCAGTGGGTGCCATGGAGGATGCCATTGGGTACCCTGTGTTGGTCCAGAGTGGTCATAGGGTGCAGAAGACCCTCTGAATCCATACTGCACTGGCAGGACAGGCAGACGGGTACCGTGCAATATACCATCAGGTACCCCAGTTTGGTCCGGCAGCACTCAGGGGATGCAGAAGACCCCCTGAACCATGCCAGGCCCCAGTAGGACTGGCAGGGGGATTGCCATTTGGTACATGTCAGGTGGGAAGAGTCCATCCAGCAGCACTCACCGTGTGAATCGGACTCCGCAGACCTGGCAGGCAAAGGGCTTCTCACCCGTGTGCGTGCGCATGTGGCGAGGCAGCTTGCCGGCACCATGGATGACCTTGTGGCAGACGGGGCACTCCTGGGGCATCTGTGAGCGGCGCTTGCGCACCAGCTTGTCAGGGCTATCCAACCCAGGAGCCAGCGACTCATGGTGCAGCGAGCTCAGATACGCCATCAGGTCGGGGTCGATGGCATCATCATCAGAAGCGGCCTCCTCAGGGGACAGGGGAGGCTGGTAGGGGAAGGGGAAGGGGTGTGGGGGCAGCTCCTCCTCCTCAGGCAGCTCGAAGCTGTCATAGGGCAGGGGCAGCCCTTCAGGCAGAGGGNTTCGCAGTCGCGGTCATCGGGGCCTGGCGCCTCCAGCCCACTGCCCTGCAGGATCTCCACACAGGCAGCAATGACACAGGGGATCTCCAGCAGCCGGGCAGCACGCAACACCTCACCCATGTTGGCGCTGCTTATGGTCAACGTGGCTGTGTAAGCAAACTCCAGCAGTGCACCCAATGCCTCTGGCCCCACAAAGTCCAGCTCGCAGACCTCCTGCCCCGGCCCCGGCCCTGCGAAAAGCTTCTTGAAATAGCGGCTGGAGGCAGCCAGGACAGCACGGTGGGTGCGGTACTCCAGCCCCTGCGTCTTGATGGTGACGTCGCAGAGCAACCCCAGCTGCCGTTGTTCGTTCAGGCAGCTCAGCAGCTCACTGCTGTGCTCAGGGAAGGGGATACCGATGAGGTCATCCTCTGGGCTGGCCATCGTCCTCACCTGCAGGAAGGATAGGATGCTGCCTGACTGATGGAGGAACAACCTGGGAGAGAGCACTTGGAAAAAACACTGCAGCTGGAGCATTGCTGTCACGAAGCCAGGGCACAAGGAACCCTCCATGTACATGCTGGTGGCACTAGGGTTTCAGTGGGACACAAACTGGGGCAGGCTTGGGGCCCATGGTCTGCCCTCCATTCCCTCCATGCTGTGTAAAGGTTGGTGGGCACAGGCCCCCCACCACAGGCCCCCAAGCTTCCTCCACTACCACCAGCATCCAGCCACCCGTGCCGCCACAGCAAAGGGGGAAATCTCAGCGTGGTGCCTTTGAACAACACCGAGGTGCAGCACTTCCTGCACCAGCCCACCCACAATCCCCCCAGCCCACTGTCAAGGCCGGGCGCAGCCGCTGGCTCCCAGCAACTCCGTCCTGGGAACATGGGCCTCACTGGCAGCAGGCACGGGTGGGTGGGCGAATGCTGGGAAGAGCACCCTGAGGGCCGGGGGCCGCCCCATGCAGCCCAGCTGGGCTGGGAACGGGGGCCACACTTCCTGCCACAGCAGATTAGGATCAGCACCCGTGCCACCGGTTCCTGCCCCCGCTCCTGGTTGGGACTGGGCCCCCTCCCTCTCCCTGTGCCCCAGCCTGGGGCCACTCCTCGCCCAGCCAAGCCCAGCCTGCGCCAGTCAGGCCTTTCCCACGCTGCGGCTGGCAGAGCTTGGCCTCAGCCCTAAACCCAGCACTGCTCACACTCCCACTGTGGTCCCCATGGTACACCACCAGGGACCCACGTGTTCCTGTGGAGCAAGCACAGGTGGGAAGGGGGAGCCCGTGACCCTCACAACCTGCAGGCAGCAATGGCAACTCCGGGGCTGAAACCATGCCCAGCTATGGCCCTTGTGGCCAGCCGGGCTGCCGGGTGACAGTGGATGGGAGTCCAGTAACCTCAGCCTGGGGGAGGCAGAGGTGGGTACCACCTCTGGGTTGTGGCTCTTGGTGCTGCCAGAGTTGTGCCATGCCAAGCAAAGCCATGGGGGACAGTGACGTGTGGCGCTGGCCATTGCCAAGCCATGTCAGGCAATGCTGAGCCATGCCAGGCCCATCCACCCCAAACCCACCGTGCCGTGCCAAGCCACACTGTGCCGTCGGCAGGCGGGCGTGGGGGACGTGCCCCCTCTTGCCCATGGAGGGGTGGCGCGGCCGACGGCCCCCGGCACAGGGGCCCATCCCCAAGCCGGCCGCTCCCTGCGCTTGGGCGGCTGCCAGCTGGGGCTGCCTCAGCAGGCAGCTGGGAACGGCCCCGGAGCAACCGGCTGTGGAGCCGCCCCAGCTGCTGCCGAGCAGGCCCGACCGGCATGGCAGGCGGCAGCCGCCCCTGAAACCGGGAGCCAGGCAGTGCCGACCGCCTGGGATGCTGGCGCCAGCACCCATGGCCAAGCCCCCTTCCTTGGCAGGAGCCCATCCCACCACCGGTTGAGGTCCCCTGTGCCTGCTGAGGTGGGGGTGATCGGATTAGGGGTGATTAAACCATCAGGGCCCTGGGAGCCAACAGGCAGTGACAGCCCCCAGTGGGATTAAGCAGGATTAGCTGCTGGGGCAGGATTAAGCAGGGGGGCAACTACCCCATGCCACAGCTTGAGCAGCTGGAGAGGGATGACAGGGATGTGGCACCTGCCAAGGGTGGCCCAGAGGCCCACAGACCTCAAGGACTGTTGCAGGCAATGGTCGCAGGATAGGGTGGCACTGTGTACTCCAACACTGCCTCCCCCAGCAATGGCACCAGGACAGCCTCCCTTCTGCCCTGTCCCCCACAGCACCTCCAGCCCCACAAGACACCTGGACACAGGGCACTCACAAGAGTGATGGCACCCAGTGGCACATGCCTGTGGGGGTGTCTGGGCCCAGGACAGCAGCTGAGACCCTGTCATATCCCAGCAGGTGGCAGGGTGCTCTGAGGGATGGGCATGGGCACCAGCCTCACCATGTCACAGATGGACACAGCCTAAGTGCTGCCAACGCCACAGAAACTGCCAGTCGAGGTCTGGTAAGGGAGCTGGGACCCCTGTGAGCTGCCACAGGACTCGACGCTAGCAGACATAGCTGCAGGGCTGGGGCAGGGTGGGGACGAGGTGGCGGTGACAGGAGGGGGATTTTCCATCACACCAAACCGCCCGTTACGGCTCCTTTGCTGACACCCCCCCCCCCCCCCGCACATCCTCCCCACTGGAGCGAAGTCACATGCTGAGCGGGTGCTGCCGTCGAGGAGATCACCGCAGTGATAAGGAAATGGCAGAGGATGAGGTGTGAGGGGACTGGAGCCACCCCCGGCCCCCAGCATTCCCTGGCTGGTGCTGGAGATGACGGCAGGGAGGGAGCAGGTGGTGATGCCCATGTCCTCGCCGAGCCAGAGCTTTCTCAGTTATGTCAATGCTGTGGATGGGCACATTTTGGCTGCAGCAGCTGAACGGGACTGAGGAGAAACGGAGTTTGCTCCCCACGCTGAGCTGGCTCCCATGCAGGGCGAGTGGCAGCAGGAACAATGTCTGCCCGGGTCACCCTGACATCCCTCTGCCAGCCCATGCTGCCTGGAACAAGCACGGCCGGGCTCCACCCACCTGCCAGCTCACTCCATCCCAGGGGTCCAGCCACCCAGGCAGAGCCATGGACAGTGGGGTGGGGCCCCTGCAGCACCCATCCTGCTGGGAATAGGCTGTGTGCCATGACACCAAGCCGAGATGGCACCCTGAGTCAGGACACAATGTCAGCCTGCGCTGGGCCACAGCTTGGGGATGGTGGGAGTTGTGAGATGGAAAGGGGTGTCTAGGAGAGATCTCTCGACCTGTTCTCCCATGGTGAAGGAGGGCAGAGGTTCTGGGGAGCACAGTCCCCACCCTGGGCTGCTGCTTTCGGTCACAAGAGTCACAAATGCTGTCGAGGGACTTCACAGCCCCACTGGGGAGAATGAGTCACCCAGGAAGGGGAGCATAGTGCAGTGTTGCCCCAGCGCCTCGCCCTAAGGGGCCCCTCACCCTTTGGGAACTAGGACGTGGACCCAGGAGTTTGGGCTGTGCCCCCCACCCTGCTACTGCCCTGCCTGAAGCCAATTGGGAGCAGCAATGGCCCTGGTGCTGATGGCCACAGTGTGGAAGACGGTGTGGCTGCAGGGCAGGGGCTGTGCAGCCCCTCTGTCTGCCCAGCAGGGAAGGTGGTGGCTGGGGTCGGGCTCAGCTGGTGACCCTGCAGCAAGCACATACCAGGGGTCCCATTGCTGGAGGAGTGGGGAAAGCAGCACTGCTCTTTCAAAGAAGAAAAGAACGAGTAGAGACAAAAGGAAATGGTTTGGGGATGAAAGAGGATAAACAGTCCCCCACCCCACAGCACTGAGAGTGAGCCCATGGCACTGCTCAGGCCCCCTGATATTTGCCAGCTTACCCACAGAGCTCCCAGGCACAGCCATGTGCTGCGCAGCCATAGGACATTAGCCATCGGCACTGAGAAGGGGGTTGAGGCACTGTGGCCCTGGGCTGCCTCAGCGCCCAGCCGGCACAGCACCTGGGGCCCAGTGCCAGCCCGGCAGGATAGCTGCCATGGAGGCTGGGCACAGGGCATCCTGTTATGGTGGAGCAGGACTAGCGATGTTGCCAGAGCCACTCCTGGCATCTGTGGCAGGGACAAGAAGCAAAGTCCCCATGCTGCCCGCCCAGCCTGCTGGCACTGTGCTGGTATCCTGGACCCCTTCTGCTGCCAAAACGTACCCCACTGCCACATCCAGCTGCCTGGCATTGCCACTGTAGAGTGTGGGCCCTGCTCTGCCAATACAAAGCGACCCAGATCTCACCACTCGTCCCATCCCGTCCCATCCCATTCTACCAGCAGCAAGGGCGGCGTAGGGCTCAGGAAACACCAACATCCCGCAGCCTGCTGGTGCCGAAGCGGCTGGCCCAGATCTCCCAGTGCCCAGTGGTACCACACTGGGTCCCCACCACCCTGGCAACTTCCTCCACCATACCAGCCAGTGATGGCAGGGTAGGTGTGTAGCTCACCTGCCCCGTGTCCTGGCGTGGCTCAGCGCTGCGTCGCGGCCAGGCTGGCAGCCCGTGAGTGGCAGGGAGGGGAAGGCAGGGTGCTGTGTGAACTTGGCCCCGCTCCTCTGCTGCACTTGAGCTCAGGATCCCACCTCAAAAGGAGTCGACGCCCACACCCCGGGTCACGCACCTCCCAGCCCCGCTTCCCAGAACACACACGGCATTAACTCTTTGCGGCCAGTACTACGCCGTGGGGCACTAACCCGGAATGAGGCAGGGGGCATCCCCTGGCCCACTCCCACGGGAGAAAATTCCCAGCACTGCCAGGACAGGCACCTCGTACCATAAGTATGCCTTCCCTGCCACTAGCACTGTCTCCAAGCTGTCTGCCCCTGCCCCCATGCCGAGGCATCATACAGGCCCTCACCTTCTCCTCTGCCCCAAGGCAGGGAGCTGGGTGCTCGCCACTGGCCATGGCCAGCCTGGCCGAGCTGGGAGGGCGCCTGCGCTTGGCAGGAGCAGGGCAGGGCTTGGTGCTGCGTGCTGCAGCTTGCCTGGCCAGCCCTGGAGCCACCCCCCCACCCCAGTCCTATGGATTCCTGTCCTGCTGTACCCTTGGAGCAGGTTCCTGAGGTCCCATGAGGAATGTGGGAAGCAATGATGGCCCAGCTGGACTATACTGCCTGATCCCCTCCACTCCCTGGGCAGGGGCACTCGTGGGCTCCCCGGCCAGGCTGCAGATTCACGCAATCCCCCCGATAATTACACCCTCTATGTCCCCAGCTAAACAGCAATTAGCAGCCTGGAGAGCGCACCCCACACACCACCACCAGCACCAGCACCCGCCCAGGCCACCCACACCAGACCGGTCAGGGGCACCTGCACTGCAGCACCCTGGCATGGCCCCGGAGAGGTTCCAGGCACCATGCTGGTGCCGTCTGTAGCAGGAGGCCAGGCAGAAAGGGGAAGAGCCCCACACCAGCTGGACAGCAAAGGGCCTCTGGCCCAGCCCCAGAAATGGTGATGGAAAGAGGTGGGTTGTGCAAGAGCCCATGGGCAGGCAGTGAAGACAGCAGGTAGGCAGAGGGGCATCACCAGTGTGCCCTCCATGGTATCCCACCTCTCCCATCACTGTGGACCATGTGCTGGGCAGGAGCCAGCTGTGGTACCACGAGTTGCCCAGTGTCTGGAGTGCAGGCAGCATCCAGCCAGTGGCAGCAGGGTTGTGGGCAGCATTGTCCACCCCACTGCCACAATGCTCCAGGCTGACCAGTTGCCTCAGTGGGGGGCACAAAAGAGGGCACAGCTCTGAACAGCATCCGTGAGAGGGAGGGAGGAGGGGAGGGAAAGAGGAGGTATGTGGCACCTGCTGCCAACCCTTCCCCTGCCCTTTGTTCCCCATAAAGGAGGGGAATGGCGCCAGTCCCCCCTGGCCCAGGTGTGCCAGGTGCTAAGGGCGGGAGATAAGGTGGGCGAGGCGGGTAGGGAGGGGCATGGCATGGCATGGGCACGCAGCCCTGAGTCAGGGTTCCCACTGGTGGCCAGGATGGGATGAGTCACTGCGGCCCCCCCACCCTGGGGGTGTTGCAACCACCCAGGCGCTGGCCACAAACTGCTGCTCGCCCTGACTAGGAGGCATTGGGCTGCCTACCTGGGGGGGCACATGGGAAGGCGCCGGCCTTTGGGGAAGATGGGCTAACTTCCATCCGTCCATCCATCCATCCGTCCATCTCCAAGCTCCACCCTTGGGCAGTGGTACCCTGAGCAGTGTCACCAGTGACGGGACATGGCCTCTTCCAATAGCAGGATGGGCAACTCCATCTCCTGCATCCCCTCCTGACATAGAGCAGCACTCTGACCTGCCCAGGCATGGAGTGCCATGGCCACATGCGTGCTCATGACAGATGTGGCCAAGTGCAGGTGGCCTCTGTGTGTCACCTCTGGCCTTCCCAATGTGCCAAGGAGAGGATTGTGGTGGGAGGGAGGAAGGGAGGAAGGGAGGAAGGGAGGAAGGGAGGAAGGGAGGAAGGGAGGAAGGAAGGAAGGAAGGGCTCTGCCAGCAACCAGCCTGGGACAGGCAGGCTCAACTACAGCTAGGCCTGCTCACTGGCCCCAGGGTGAGCTGGCTCTGGAGTTGCTGGCCCTGCTGCATGGTTGGTCACGGGAACCCCTTGGAGGGCAGCCAGACCCCTTGGGTCCCACTGTGCTGCACTGCCCCAAGGGCCGCCCCCCAGCTGGTGGCACCTCCTACTCAATATGCAGGGTTCATGTCCTCACAGCACCTCAGGGACTGAGCATCGCCAGTGGCACAGGCTGGGCCCCAGTGCTCCATCCTGGCACCAGGGTGGTGCTGGTCCTGCTGGGGTCACCTGGCAAGGACAGTGCCAGCCCACAGCCCCCCCTCCCCACCCTCCAAAATAGCCCGGCTTCCGCCCCCACGACAGCTGCCTGCTGCCAGCTCCCCGCTGCCCACGGCTGATCCCGGGGAGGGAAGGGAGGCAGGCGATTCTAATCCCCCCCCAGCCCCCCCTGAGCCCACACAGCACTGACAGTGAGGCCGTGCCTGCCACAGTCACTCCAACCCATATAGCACCACCGATGAGACCCCAGCCAGCCCTGCACCAAAGGCAGGGTGATGGCCCCATGGCTCCACAGTGGAGCAGGCATGGGCAGCCTCTGTGGAGCACCTCTGTGGGACATGGGGCTGTCCCCGAGGCCCACCATGATGTCCACACCACACCAGCTGCCTTGTGCCACTCAAGCAAGACCCAAGGGTCTCTTCCCTTCTCTTCCCTGGTCCTGCAGTGGGGCTGACAATCCTCCTGTTCACCCTTGCTATGGTGCCAAGCCCTGTGCCCTGATCATTACCCATGGGAGGGGAATTAAAGCAAAATTACTGGGGTGCCACTGTACCTAACAAATGTCAGCCAACACAGCCACACTCTCCACCCTGCTGGTGTTCAGCGTAGGCAGTGCCTGGCACCCACCCTGCCCAGGACCCGGTGCCTGGCAGCAGGACCCCCTTATCCACTACCCGCTCCAGCTGCTGCCCATGGGGCCTGGGGACATGACAGAGACAGCCAGGCAGAGTGGAGCATGCAGTGCAACCAAGGCTGCCGGGAGAGGCCAGAGCTCGCCTGACCTACTTCTCCTTCCGCATCACCTGCTTTCATTTTCTCTCACCCTGGCTTGTCCCCCTGCCTGTCCCTGGCTCCATCAAGTCATGTCACTAGCTCTGGGGATACAAGTCCCCCAGGCAGCACGGCTGCCACTGCACCATCCTGCACGTCAACTGACCTCCCCAGCCCTGGGCATGGAGCACGGCCGGGTGCACTGAAGGTCATTGGTCACAGCACCGGCACCACCACCCTCCCACCTGCACAGCTACCCAAGCACCATCTTCCTGGCACGAAGCAAGTTTGACGGGTCTCAGCCCAGCCCCTCGCCAGGTCCTCTGACCGCCCTGGGGCTTCCTGGGGTGTGGACATGCAGCTCTCGGGGCATGTCAGGGACGCCAGTGCTGCCACGGGGAGCCAGGCGGGCGCCAATCCTCCAGACGGGGCAGCCGCTCCCACCGGCACCCTGCCTGCTCCCGCCGTGGAGTTACCAGGGGAAGGCAGTGCTGGTGGCGCAGGGGGAGCACAGGCTCCCGGGGGCTCCCGCCAGCAGCCCACGTGTTGCCAGGAGAGATTTCTCCCCGGTTTCATCATCCGCTGCCTGCCCTGAAGGAGAAGTTCCTGCTTCACGCATGGGACAGCAGCCACCCTTCGAGGGCTGGGGTGCAGCAGAGGCTACGCTGGTCCTGCACCCCCTGCTGTGCCCACTCCCGCCCCCGTGTGCTCAGGCCTGCCGTGCTCGTGCCACGTGTGCACTGAGGGTGCACGGCACCAGCTGGCAGAGCCGTGCTGCCACAGCCTCGGGCTTAGCACCACAGCGCTGGGGGCAGCCGGCGTCCAGGCAGGGGGTCTTGGAGGGTCTCCGGGACACAACCCTCGTATGCGCCC
>VXBU01009544.1:303-25158 GCA_013400315.1 Bombycilla garrulus | reverse complement strand
TCCCTTCCCTCCTGCTTCCCCCCCCTGTCCCCACCAGGCCTGGCCCTGACAATGGGGACTCCTTCCTCATGCTTTGTTTTTTTTACAAAAATAGATAAATTAATATAAACTTGAACATTACAATAATAAAATTTAAAAATATATATATTAAATAGCGCCCTGTGTCACTGAGAGCCTCATGGCTGGGGGAAGCAGGTGCTGGCAAGGTGGTGAGCCATGCAAGGGGGGCACTGCATCCAGTCAGCACTCAGGCAGAGTCCCCAGGGTCAGGACGATCCTGCTGCAACACAGCCCTGGAAGACACAGGCTAGGGAACAGTAGAAGGGGCCCCCCAGCTTGTGATCCTGCTTTGGGGGAGCTCCCTGTCACCCCCCACCAGCCCCAGCCTCAGCACGGCTGGTTCAGCAGGACCTCAAGCCAGCACGGGCAGGAGGTGATGAACTGCCGGGAGTAGCAGCGTCCCCAGCCCTTGGCAAAGCTGATGCGGATACTGTGGGGGTCACAGGGTCCCTCCCCAGGTAGCTGCCAGCCTCCTCTGTCCCCTCCCCACTCATAATCAAACACCTTTGCCGAGTAGCCAGGCAGCACCTTGAGGACAGTGAGCCCGCAGGCACCAGGGGGGCTCAGGGTGGGCGAGCTGACGAAGATGGGGTGCTCGCTGCGGTTGTACGCCCAGACGCCACCTGGCTCCCGGCTCAGCAGCAGCCCCCGGCCAATCTTGCCACGTGCCCGCTGGACAGCGCAGCTGCGGTGGGCGGCTGGCAGCTGGGCCAGGCAGAACCCGCTTCCCCATGGCAGCTCGCAGAAGACATTCACTGATGCCTCATGCACGGCGTAGAGGCGGCCCACACGTGTCCGGTACTCCCAGTAAGCCAGTTTGCACCAACAGCCATCCTTGACGGTGCTCCATGAGAGGCTGGTGTCTGGCAGGGGAGAGCAGAGCTGTCACCCCCAGGACGGGAGCCAAGCAGCTGGACGGGCCAAGGGGAGTGGGCACAGAGGGCGTATGAGGACAGATGGATGGATGTGGTGCACCAGGGATTCCTCAGCACAGGGTCCTGCACTGAGTGTGAGTCTCTGGAGCTGTTCCCAGTCCCCAAGTACTGTGGTGAAGGGATGGGGAGGGCTGTGAGGGGGGTTGGTCCCTGAGTGCAGGGGAAGGTGGCCTTGATGGCCAGCAGCCAGGCGGGAGCTGGGGCCGTGTGCGTCAAGGCACATTGTGTGTGTCCCCATATGCAGTGCTTCCTCCAGCAGGGAGCCTGGCGCTGCCAAAAATAACAGCAGCCTCAGTGGGAGGGGGGAGGGTGGGGGATGTCTGGGCCCAGGCTGCTCCCCCAGCAGGAACCCCTCATCCCGTGTCAGAGTCTTTTCCTCCTGCTGGGAGTGACTGCTGGCTCCATTCCCTGATTTTCATGTTCTGTCCCCTCCAATCTCTGCTTCTGACTCAGCCCTGCCCAGTGCCCTCCTGCCTGCTGGGTGTGGCAGAGGGTTGTGGAAGGTGGTGGGCCCATCTTACCGGACCAGTCCCCACCATTGTAGCTGAACTCCAGGAGCTGAGTGCTGGGGTTCCGGGGCTCATCTGGCCAGGAGGGACCACAGGATGCCTTCAAGTAGGGGGGTGGTGGGGTTTCTGCAGAGTAGAGAGAAGGAAATGCGAGGCTGGGAGTGCATACTACCCCCCTAGAGCCCACTGGAGCCCTGAGCCAGCCCCAAAGAGCAGGGGTCAGAGCCTGGGTGGGCGAAGCAGCCTCCAGTGTTGCCACCAGCACTCACCAGGTACAGCCAGGCGGCTGAAATGATGGGGGTTGCAGCACAGCACAGCCAAGTCCCTACAGGCCCCCTGGCCCCCAGCACAGTAGCAGAGGTGCTTGAGCTCATGGGACTGGTAGAGATCCGGCCAGCGGAAAAGGCGACAGAGCAGGACTTGAGGGGGGAGTCCCTGCTTGACCCCTCGTGGGTCCCCCCGTGGTGCCAAAATGCAGCCAGACTCCCAGGCGCCCTGGCTTTCCACCACCTGCACCAGCAGCTCCAGCTCCTCATCCTTCAGCTTCTTGAAGAGTGCATGCGCTGCTGGTTTGAGGGCACTGGGGCCATCCTCGGGGTTAGCTGCTGCACAGCGCTGCCGCCACAGCCTCTGCACCAGCCCAGCACGGCGTGAACGGAACATGGGGTGGTCGTGGGGACCACCTGCAGGATGGAGACAGGCATCACGCCCCGTGCCCTGAGAGGGCTGTGGCTCCAGAGGGTCCCTTATTGGGACCCTGCTGCATCCTCCTGCGTTCTCCCAGATCCCTGGCAAGGCTGCTTTGCCTGGGTTTGCTGCTGCCATCCCCACCACGAGGGCATGGGGCCGCTTCAA
This sequence comes from Bombycilla garrulus, assembly GCA_013400315.1. Lineage (NCBI taxonomy): Eukaryota > Metazoa > Chordata > Aves > Passeriformes > Bombycillidae > Bombycilla > Bombycilla garrulus. The sequence continues at coordinate 22,799 of VXBU01009544.1, read as the reverse complement.
GGGGTACCGGCATCCCCAAGGTCACATCAGACATGACCCCAAAAACAACCCCCACTGCTGGGGAACCTGCCTGTGCTGAGACGGCAAGGGCAGGGTTCCATATGCTTCTGCCCACAGCACCCACCCACTCCCCTCTCACCCCCCTGCCATGGGGCTGGGCAAGGGGTCCCTGCAGAAGAGGGTCTCACTCACGGTGGGTGGCGGAGGTGGGTGAGAGGCTCCAGGGCACTGCATGGGGCTGTGCTCTCAGGGCGGCCGGCACTGCTCTGCCTGCCACACGTCACTGCCTGGACTTTTTCCTGTGCTGGGACGCTCTCCCCTCCCCCGGACCTTCCCGTTTGGGGAATTCATTGATTTCCCTCATCCCAGCCAGCCCTGGGGCTGAGCCACCGCGAGGGCCACCACAGCAGGGCTACCACGCCAGGACGTGGCAGGCACCGGATGCGTGGGCTCCGGTGGTCAGGGATGCCCAGCACCATGTTACCAAAGCAGCCGGGCACAGCCATGAGCCCAAACAGCACCAGACACCAGAGCACAACCACAGGGCAGGGTCCAGCTGAGTAGCTGCTCTGGGCAAGGGGAAGCCATGAGGCACAGTGGCAGGGCACCGTCGTGGCAGACCCCATCCCCACTTGTGTCCCCACAGGGACAATTGCAAGAACCACCTAAAGCCCCTTGTGGCATCCTGGGCAGGGGTTCCTGTTGCCCCTCAGTTCTTGACCTGGCCAGGACCCCCCCGCAGGCAGCGGGTGAGGGTGGGAGCCTGCTCCACAACAAATGACCTAATGTAAACGGGACCCTTATCCCGCGCCGGGCCAGGCTTCCTGCTCCTGACTTCCCGGCGAGATAAGGGAGGCCACACTGGCGCCAGCGCTGCTGCCGAGGACAGAGCGTGCAGAGCTTCCCCTGTGCCACGACCAGGCACCAGCACAGGCAGCAATGGGGCAGGGTAGGCTCATGGACCCACAGCCACGCTCTGGTGCCACCAGCCATGACCTTTGTCACCACTCCCAGCCAGGCTGGGCCCACTGGAGATATTTTGCTCTAGCTGCTTCCCAAACACTGAAACAGGAAATGGCCAGGAGTCAGGGAGCAAGCAGGAGGTGCAGGCAGAACCCCAGCTCCCCACTCTTGTCCCTTGGCCCCAAGGGGCAAAAGTGGGGACCCTCAGTCCGGGACTGGAGCAAGGGGTGCGCTGGAGCACCTTAGTGCTACCCAGGGCTAGGACTGGAAGATTTGGAATACGCACACAAACACACACATTCCCAGAGTTCCGCCCAAACAGATGCAGCCAGTCAGGCACTGCTCAGGTTTATTGGGGTCACTGATTGGGGGGAGTGCAAGCTGGAGCAGAGTCTCAGGTCCATCAACTCCATCAGCATGGGGTAACAAGCACAGTCCTGGGGAAGGGAGAGAGGCACAGGGTGTAACAACCCACTGACCAGTACCAAGCCCACATCCTCTCAACCCCCAGAACTGCCATAGCCAGGCTCTCTGTCTCCCCTCGAGCATCATGGCCAGGCCCTTTTCCCTCCAGGAGCACCATGGTTGGGCTCCATCACCCCCAAACACCACAGCCAGGCCCCTGTCACGTTCTAAGCACCAGCTCAAGTCAAGCTGCAGGCAGGTAACTCACCCACAGCACCAGGGCAGGCAGGGGCTGACAGCGTCCTGTGACACTAGGGAGGCTCTTCCCTAGTCCAGCAGCTCACGGATGCACCAGCTGCAGAGAAGGAGGTAGATGCATTCCCGCAGAAGCCGCAGCAACCAAGAGCCCAGGCGCAGCCCCAGGGAGGTGGCAGTGGGTGCTGGCAGTGCCAGTGCCTGTACCCGTGCCACTTGCTGGGGAGCACCTTGCAGACAGGCTACCATAGTCCACAAGAGGTGCATGGCCCATGAGGAACCAGCAGGATCTGATGTGGTAGGAGAGGCAGCAGTGCTGACATACAGGGAGGGCCCTGGCAAGCACTGGAACCTGCTACATTCTCTGCATTTCCGAAACTTCCACAACGGTGGGTACAGGGAGGGGGCACAACCTGGGGGCCCTTTTGTTCCTCCCACTCCCGCCCCATGGAGCCCTCAGGGCTCAACAAGGCCACGTGCCAGTGCAGTGCAGACTGCAGCGGGTTTATTTAGTGCTGACAGGCAGCAACTTTATTCAATGTCACTCCCAGCAGCATTTGGTGGAGCCTCCCAGAGCATGGCCTTCACTGGCGGGAGGTGCGCTCCTCTTCCTCATTTTCCAGCTCATAGGCAGGCCGGTAGCTCTCCCGGCCCTGAGCATCGGTATAGCGCAGCGCTGGGTTCTTCTGAGTGTTGGTCATGCTCCCCAGGGACGTGTAGCTGCGGAGGGAAGAAGCAGCTGCAGGACTGCAGCCAGGGGCACTGGTTGTGCATGTGAGAAGGGCAGCACTGGGCACTCACCCCTTGTCATAGAGGATACAGTAGGGGACAAAGAGCTTGCGCAGGAACTCCCAGATGTCCCGGTAGGTCCAGTCCTGCAGGCAGAATTGGGCAGGGATTGAAGCAAAGGCAAAAGGCTGCTCCCTGGCCTCCCCGGGAAGCAAGCCAGGCCTTCCTGGAGAGTACCTGGGAGAGCCAGCATATGGTCATCAGAGCACCACTGTCCCTCCCAGTACCTCCCCCAACACACGGAAATCCCCCAGCAGGCAAGAATGAGCCCTACCCAACGGCACCCAGCAGCCTTGCTGCAGCAAAGGGCACCCACAGCTGTACAGAGGGGCAGCAGATGCTCTGGGAGCACGACAGTCATGAGAGAAGCTGTCCAGGATAGGGGCAGGTTGCTGCTGGTTCCCAGCCCCATCAGGTCTCCCTGCCAGGCCCTGTGGCAACAGGCCCAGCCCCCAAGCTGGTGGAGGCCACATACCAGCAAGGGGTTCACCCGCATGTAATGGGGCCAGTCAGGATCTGTCACACACATGGGGGTCAGGGTGCACGAGTAAGGGTCTGTCCGCCGTGTTCCCATCAGGACAGCTTCCAGCTGTGGCTGCTGCTCCTTCAGGTGGGCCAGTGCCTCCCGGATGGAGCCCTCCACAGTGCAGAGCTGGACCCCATACCTGCACAGACAGAATTGGGCAGTCATCTGTGGGCTGTAAGCAACGCTATACGCCCTCTGCGCAGCAGCCCTCCCCACTCTGCTTCCTACCTCTGGACTGTTGCCTGAATGAACTGCTCCATTTCAGGGAATGGGGACACAGTGTGAATGTAGAGCACCTGCAGCCTCTCCTGCCTTGCTGGGAACCGCCTGCAGAGAGACCCAGTGGAGCTGGACTCTGACTAATGGCAGCTGGAGGCAAAGCAGGGTCCAGTTCCCACTAGCTAGACCCCAAGAATCCACTCATACCCTCAAGGTGGAGCAAGAGAGAGCTTCAGAGCCCTGACCAGGGTCGGCAGGACTCCTCAGCCTCGCCCCAGCCTGGAGCCCCATGTGTGGGTACCTCTGCACAGCAGCATGGACGAGGTGCAGCAGGGCTGTGCAGTCCTTGCCCCCGTTGAAACCCACGCAGAGCTGGACCAGGCTGTACTGGTTCAAAGCCTCCTCGATGGTTCGCAGGGCTGCTGCCACCTTCTGCCCCAGGGCTGAGCCTGCCAGGACAGGACAGTTGGTGCCTGCCCAGCTCATGTTCCCTCAGCACGGCCCTAGGGCCTATGGCATTTCACCTTCTGGATACATCTCATATCCAGACACACAGCAGAGCCATTGCTGGCACCAAAACCAAGAGCTTGTTCCACCCAGAGATCTGGGCCACAATGTGGCAGGGATCATGAGGGCACGAGGGAATTGTGGCACTGCTGCACACTGTGCTCTAAGACCGTGCCACCACCAGCCCTAACTGAGGTTACAGGTCCCATTCCCACCTGTGTGGGATGAAGCCCACTGCAGCTGCTGTACCCCTCAAGCCTCCCAGCACAACACAAAAGGCAAGCTCTGCTCCCAGGCTGGTGTTCCCATTACCCCAGCCCTGCTAGGGTAATAGAAGTGCGGAGGCATGGAGCTGTCCTGCAGCACCTCTTTCCAGTACCTGACTCAGCCAGGCCATAAACCTCCACAGCTGCTGGAGAAACACAGTCTGTCACCAATGGCACAACAATGCCCGGTGGCAGTTCCCTCATCAAGAAGCAATATGCTTCCTCCAGGTCCTGCTCCGACTCTGAGTCCAGGGTTAGCTTCACACGGTAGTAGTTGCTAGTCCAGTCTGGGTAGGAGCCCAAGCTGACACGGCCCTGGAAGGTGGCATCAGCCCGGTCCAGCACAGGCGCAATGAGCATCTCATCAGATGCCACGTAGATGGTGCGGGAGTGGAATTGGGTCTGTTCGCTGTGAAAGAGGTGAGCAAGGCCATCCAGGGCACGCTCCATCAGTGCCGGGATGCCAGGGAAGATGTAGACATTGCGCACACTGACTAGCGGGTACTTGAAGGCGTTGCCAGTGCGCCCGTCTGTGCCATAATTAAGACGGGAGGACTCGGGAACGCGAGCCAGCTTCATCTCAGGGCATTGCACCTCCGTCTTGCCAAAGAACTTGTGCACCAGGGCCACCAGCTCGGGGTGGAGGATGACCTTCTCCCCAAAGGCCTTAGCCACAGCCTCGAAGGTCACATCGTCGTGCGTAGGGCCGATGCCCCCGGAAGTCAGCACGTAGGTGAAGCGGGCAGCAAAGGCGGCCACCTCACTGGCGATGGCCTCCACGTCATCGGGCACCACCGAGATGCGGGAGACACTCACGCCAAGAGCACGCAGTCGCCGACACATGAAGAAGGAGTTTGTATCCTGCGTGTAGCCCTGAGGGGAACGGAGATGCCCATGCCGGCGGGGTGCCCCGACCCCAGGCGCAGGCCCCAGCCCGAGCCAGCCCCGGAACCCAAGCCCACCCCCTAGCGCACCTTCAGAATCTCGTCGCCGATGACGATGATGCCGGCGGTGTTGGCGGATCCCCGGGCCACCGCCGCTGGGCCCGAAGCAGCCATGGGGCGACAGGCGACAGCGCGCAGGGGCCCGCCCCCTCGCCCCGTAGCCCGCAGCGCAGCCCGCAGCACCCCCCACATGGAGCCGCCCGCACACCGCGACACCGCCCCGCGCGCTCACCGGCCGGCCCGCACGTCCGTCACTCGGCCTCGCCAGCGCCCATTGGCCGAGGCGGAACCTGTGCTGGGACGGAACCATCGCGGGGGGAGAGCGGTGTCAGCGCAGCCCCACCTGCACGGCCGTGCCCGGGGCACGTGCACCCCCCTCGCCGGGGGGGGCACGGGGAGGCCCCCCGCCCCAGAGCCCGGGCAGCCCTCCTCGGGAACCTACGCAGGACAGAGTCCGCGGTACCGGGACCCCTTCGCCCTGCACCCCACCGCCCCCTGGCACTGCAGACAGACAGCTCTCAAATATAACTTTATTGAAGCTTTGGAGACATCGCAACGGGAAGGGCCCCCAGAACCGAGGCCGAGTCGCTAAAACAGCGCCCAGACAGCATCGAGGGCCAGGGGGTGAAGCCTCCGAGAAATGCCCAGGAGAAAGAGGAAGAAGAAGAAGGTGCTTTCTCAGCGTGGAAGGACTGGGAGCTTCGGCAGACCAGTGACCACTCACTTTTCTGGCTTCTTGGACAATGGCCGTCGGAAGAGCAGGATGTGGGGCTCTGCGGGGCAAAAAAGGGGGTCAGGCCGGGCCCCCCGGGTGCCACCCGCTCCCCCGCGGGGCTCACCTGGCTCGTGGATCATGTAGTGGACCCAGCCCTGGCTCTGCTGCACCCCCAGGTTCCGCCACTCCGACTCCGACAGCAGGTGGGTCTTGGGCACCAGCTTGGCGATGTCCTTTGGCAGCATCACGTGCCTGCGCCCCCGCACCTCAGTCAACACCAGGGCACCCCCGACAACCCCTCATTCCCCTGGACGGAGATTCCCTACCGGGGAGCTGTTAACGGGACCAGCACCGTGACCCGATACAGAACCCTTACTAGAACCCCCCCCCTCCGTGTTACCAGGATAATTCCCCTCTTGCTTCACTAGGGAGCCATGACTCGCCCACCACTCCCCTCCTAGTAACGGGCCGTTAATGGCCTCTCCACCACACCGCTTTACGTTATCGAGGCATTTCCCTCCCTCGCCCCAGTAAACCTTAACCGAGATCCCTGCACCCTCATCAAGCAGATGTTACCGGGACCCCCTCCCGCTCCGTACCGGTACTCAAACTCCTCATCGTCGTACTTGTCGGAGTAGTAGATCTGTTTGTGCGCCATGACAGGCCCGCGCTGCCCTCCCTCGGCGGCCGTTGGGGCCCCCGCCCCCCCGCGACGCTTTCAAACGCCGCCGCCCCGCGCGCCCATTGGGCGGTGCCGCACGGGGGAGGCGGGGCGATCGCCCATTGGCCGACGCGCACGCGACGCGGCGAGGCCGTGGCGCCGCTTCCCGCGGGCCCAGCGCAGCCCGTGATTGGCTCGCGAGTCACGTGACATGGGGGCGGGGGGGCCACGCNGCCGGGCCCCGCGGTGCCCCCGCGACCGCGGTGTCGCCGGACTGAGGCCGCATCGCTCGCCGCCGCCGCCGCCTTCCGCGGAACGAGCGGGGGGGTCCTGCCGCGGACGCCGCCGCTCCCTGCGCTGTGAGGGCTGAGCCGCCCTTCCCAGCTGCCTCCTTTGACCGGCGTGAGGGAACCTAGCCGTGGAGCAGGCCCGGACCCTCCTGTACGCGGCCTGACGGGGGCTGGAGGAGCCGGTGCCGTGTTGTGATAAGATCTTGGGGAGACCGACCCGACGTGGCGGCCGGTTCTGTGCGCCTGGGCCTCAGGCTTGCATCGCCCCACCCCATGCTGGTGCCATACATGGGAAGGACACCGACTGTAGAGGTGCTCCAGGGTCTGGGGAGAACCCCGAGCCCCAAGACCGGCGTGACCTCCAGCAGGGACGGGGCACTGGCTGGGTTTGGAGGGTTCTTCGGCCTCTGCAGTGCTAGGGTCTGCCATCCAGCCTTCTGTGCTTCAGAGTACGGCAGCAGAGAGTACTTGGAGCCTACCCAACTGTTGTGGACAGGGATAGCTGTTCCCCCTTGCAGATCTGTGTCTGCTTTCCAGCAGTGTGTTGTGTCCATCTGTTCTTGAATTTCCCCCTTGAATTTCTTAAAAGAGGTAACCCACACAGATTATAGACCATGGACATGGGTTCCAGGGAAATGTGACCTGGGCAGTGCTTGCCATGTTTTGCTGCAGAAGTGTGTGGGCAAAGGGCACTTCTTGTCAGTGCTTGCCAGGGCTGCCCTGGCGTCAACCTGTAACAGAGGGGCTGAAGAGCGCCGTCTCTTCTCAGCCAAGTGGGGCATGAGCATCCCCCCTGGTGGGGAAATGCCTTGGCTGGGCCACCTCTTGAGCAGTGCAAAACAGTGTCCCATCCTCAGGAGGTACACAAATGGTCTTCAGTAAAGCTGAGCACCCTGTCTCTGGGTCTAAATGTTCCTTCCCTGCTACCAGCCTCGGTGTCTGATGTCCAAAGAGCCTGGTCACCACCTTTGCTTGGCAGTCGCATAGTGCTGCAGGGGTGGATCTCCTCTTCCATTGCCCAGCATAGCTCTCCTTATCTTGCTGTCTTCCAGGCTAATGGTGACAGCTGGCACACACTGCAGATAAAGGTACAGTTGCTGCCAAGCAGTAAATCATATCTTCTGCCCTGCACTGCTCTACTGGCCTAGCCTCCACTGCCTCAACTGGGCAGTGGGAGTGGGAGTGAGAAAAGCAGCAGCTCTAGAGTTGCTGCTGCTTTGCTTGCCTTGTTTTCTCCTTGCAGAGCTTCCTGTCTCTGCCAGCTCATCCCTTGTAGACTCTTTCCATGACTCCTGTCTTCACTGGTGCCCTGGGAGGAAGGGACACAGCCCTGGGCGCTCTGTGTATAATGTTGCATCAGGCTGCCATCTGAGGGGTTGGAGGAGGGAGCAGCTCTGCCCCATGGGTTGCCTTCACTCTCCCTCCTTGCACGTGGCTTTCCAGTACTGTTTTTTGGGCTGGGCAGGGATTGGCTCCGACGCTCATCTTGGGTCACAGAGTGACTCTTGGCCCCCGATACCATTTACCAGTAGGAAATATGGGCAGGGCTCAAGCAGTGCCAGGCTCAGCCTTGTGTTCCCGTCCCAGAGCATCCCATCTCCATCTTCTTTCCAATGGGAAGAAGGTGGTTTCCAGGTTTCTCTCACACTCTGTGTCAGCAGCATGTTGCATGGCAGCCACAGCCCCATCCACCTATGGACAGCATGGAGGAGCAGGGTCTGCCTCTTGGCACCATGGCCCCCACCTCAGCGGGCTGGGACAGGGCTGGCTAACTCCCTGTTTGTCCCCGAACCGCAGGTCGGAGTGCCAGACGAGAGGGGCTGTGTGTCTCTCCTCCCTGCCTGGGGCCTGCCCTGCCCTCCGCCAGCGATGGAGTATGTGGTAAGGACTTCGGTGGAGGGCTTAGTGGCTTCGGTGGTGGATCCTTCCTGCCTCCTCTGTCTTCTGGGAGGTCTCCAGCCTCTTCCTCAGATCTCCACTGGCATCTCCTAACCCCCTCTTCAGAATGAAGGAGAGGCTACGTGCAGGAATGCATAAATGTTGTTTGATGCTGCTGTGATGTGTGGGGGAGAAATCAGCTATTGGCTGGATTTGAATGTTCTCCTTTGCTTCACCCCTGCCTCAGAGGTTCAGCATTGGCTGCAGCTGGACAGAGAGGGTCTCCTGCCCAGGGTGAGGTTTGTGTGTGTGGCCGTCTGCACCTTGCTGTGATTTCTTGCCAAACCACTGGCATGTTCCAGACCTCTGACTCAGCTCCCAGTTTTTTTCCAGGAAGGACATTGCTAGCAGAGCCCTGAACGTCCCCCACTCTGCTTCTCTCCCTCGCCACAGGTGGTCTGCAAAGTCTCAGGTGTCTGAAAGTAGTCCACATCCCTCTGTTTCTCATGATCCTTTTGTGGTGGCAGGGCACATGGAGCAGCTGGGCCAGGATGTGTCCGCAGAGCTCCTTGGGGGCAGTTGTTTCAGCTGCTCTGCTCATCCTCTGCTGCACGAGCAGGAGCTCCTGGCATCTGCCTGGCAAGGGGAAGGGCTGCAGCCTGTGGGATGGGGCTTGGGACTACCTGTTCAGGCAGGGCCAGTGTTCTGTGCCTTTGCACATCTCCAGGTTTGCCTTCTACACTCAGAGCCCACTGGGAGGGAGATCTCATGCCTTTGAGTGGACCCTGGGGCTTGGAGGGGCTGCAATGGTAGCACCTCTCATCTCCAAGGGCTGGGAGCTGCAATGCATCTTGTCACAGGCTGTTGAGTGATGTGGGCAGACTGGCCTCAAAGGTTCTGAGAAAATCAGAAATTATTCTAGCTTATAAAAGCAGAGATGTGTCTGAGCAGGGGCTTTGGTTTATTAGCCATTTGCTGCCTGGAGGTGATGGCTACTCCAAGCGTTGGAGTGGTAGGAAGGGGCCAAGGAGACAATTCTGCCCCCTTGCAATTCTCTCCTGCTCTTATCCTGGAGAAGCATCAGGACTCACAGAGCTGCCACACCAGGCAAGTCCAGGCCCACATCAGCCAGTGGTTAGTCCGTCATGGGCAAACCACACTGCTCTGTGGCCACTCGATGCCACCCAGCCAGGCTCCGCGGGCAGCAGGGCTGTACTGGCCCCTCACGGGGCCAGCAACTTCCTGGCTCTGTACTTCCTGCTTTTCTTTAGAGGAGTGGTGCTGCGCCCACAGGAAGGTCACAGCGCCGAACAGCCGGGGGCCCCTGGAGGGGACAAACTCTTTATGCAACAGCCAGCATGGGGTGTCTGCGTCTGTGGGACCACCATGGCTGAGGTGGGGTGAGCTGGTGTTCACAGAGCTAGTGTGCGTGGCCAAGGAGATGCTTCAGGGACGTGCCCACTGTCATGTGCCACAACCCCTTGCGTCAAGTAGGTAGCAGTTTCCAGCCCTGTTCTGGCTTTCCTTTCCCTGTCCCCATGGCAATGTGCCAGGCTTTGTGAAGTGGGGTAGGCAGCTGCCAGTGCCAAGCAGTGCTGGGCTAAGGCTCCAGGCAGGGAGAGCCTTTTCCTTGGCCTGGCTTTACCCAGTTTTGGTTTGGTCGCCAGAGCACCTGGTAGTTGGTAAGGGTCTGGCTTGTGGTGTGTCAGGGCTTGCGCTCTGAACTCCTTGCGTCATCCCGTAGGTGGTGGAGAAGGGGGAGAGCTTTTGTCCCTCAGTGGGGCCAGGGCTGTGGAGGGCAGCACAGTCGGGCTGGCCCAAGTTCTTGCTGCGTGTAAGTGCATCAAGGATAGAGGAACAGGGGAGACCTGCCCCCGAGCCCCCTGATCCACAGATGGGAGCTTTGCCCAGCTCCCCGAGGCTGAAGGAGCCAACTTTGCCCCTGGCACGTTCTTGCCGCCTGCTCCCGCTAGCTCCGCCTGTGACCTTGATTTTTCTGCTCCAGATAAGCACTGCGTCCCCACCCCTCGCCAGGAGCCCCTCCTGCGCTGCGCCCCAGCCCCAGCGCAGCCCGCGCCGCGGGCAGAGCCTGCCCCGCCGCCTGTGAGTCAGCACAGCTCTTCCGATCAGCCGCAGCCCCTTCATCTCTTCTCCCGGGAGGAACAGCTGGGATGCGGGAAGCAGCAGCGATTAGCTGCAGCCTCTCCCACAGACTCCCCACCACGGCTGGGGGTTTGTGCTGAGCCCTGCCTTGCTCAGCACACAGCCTACCTGTATCCTGCTCCTGGCCGTCCTCCTCTTTCTCCCACGAGCCCTCCAGGCAAGATCTGTGCTCTCAAAGGACTGCATGTCCCTGTGTTCCAGGAAGCTGCGAGCGCCGGTGTCATCTCATCATCGCTGCTCCCCCTGGCAGAGCCCGGCAAGCCAACAGCAGCTGCTCACCACCGGCACGTGGGTTGTGTGGCGCTGGCTGCCTCAGAAGGACCTTGTTCCCTCCTGGACAGTGGTTGGAGCAGGGCTGGGATGGGCTTGGATGCTCTCTGTGTCTGCCTCGTCTCCGGGCTTTAAATATTCATGCTTTTGATTTTCTTTTAGCGGGCAGCGGCACAGGGGCTAGAGTGAGCTGCGGGGTGGAGGGTGGCCGTGCTGAACACAGCAAGCAGGGCAGAGGGAGCTGGATCTGGACCTGGATGAAGACAATGGGATTTGTTGCTAGCCCGGTGTTGGAGTGGCAAGGGGCTTGAGGACCTCCAGGCTGGGGACAGAGCATTCTGAACTCCCCTTCCTGTGCCAGCAGCTCCCCAGGGTGTCGCTGCGGCCCCATTTCCTCCCTGCTGTGGTGTGTTGCTCTCAGTCTGAACGGATCTGCACATCCTTGCTGACACCGATCACAACTGATCGGCTGTGCCTGCACACTGCTGGGCAGCCCCTGGACCCGCTGCCCAGCGTCCCAGGCCCAGCTCTCCCTGCCAGCCATGCTGGGCTGGTGTGGACCTAGCACAGAGCTCAGCCGAGGCTTCTGCTTGGGGGCAGCTTCCTGGCAGCTGCAGGCACTCAGACTCTCTGTGGGGCCCCTGTGAGGCCCTGCTGGCTGCATCCACCCTACTGCCACTCTGGACAGGGCGGCTGTCCTGTGGCCCTTCTCACCTGTCTCCAGCATGGATCTCCTGCAAAAGAGCAAATACAGCCATCTGCGGAATGAGTCTGTCTCCTCTCCGGAGGAGGCCGTGGCGGGCCTGGGAGTCCCGCCCTCCCCAGTGGAGTCCCTTGCAAGCATGCAGTCTCTGCCTGGTTCCCTGTCCTCCTCCTCCCTCAGCCACGCTGCACCTCTTGGGGAGCTCTCACCTGAGCTGGAGGAGAGCCCTACCACCCTCTGCTCCTTCTTCCCCAAAATGGCCAACCTGAAGCTCTCCAATCCTGCCAACTTGCTCAGCTTGCGGGGCTCTTCAGCCAGCAGCAGCCTAGGGGAACCTGGTCCCCCTGGGATGCCAGCACTGGTGCCAGCGGGTGCTGCCAGCCCCGGCTCAGTGAGATCTGTCACTGTCTGTTCCCAGGATATGAACAAGCTGAGCTGTGGGAAGAAGACGCGGGTGGAAGGTGGCCAGCTGGGGGGTGATGAATGGACCCGCCACGGCAGCTTTGTCAATAAGCCCACCCGCGGCTGGCTGCATCCTGATGACAAGGTCATGGGTTCTGGGGTCTCCTACCACGTCCGGGTGAGTGCTGGGGAGTGGGGGAGAGTGGGAGGGGTCATTGTGAGGATTTGGGGACCTCCTGGTGACAGGGTGCACCACGCTCTTTGGGGGAGGGGTGGGGGACAGGGCAGGGCAGTGGGATTCCCAGGGTAGTTACTGCTGCAGATCTGGGGTGCTTGAGGCCCTGGCCCCAGCCCCCTCCATGGCTGCATGGGGGACAAACTCCACGGCTGGCCAAGCTCACCTTGCTCTCTTGCACAGTACATGGGCTGTGTGGAAGTGCTCCAGTCCATGAGGGCTCTGGATTTCAACACCAGGACACAGGTGACCAGGTGAGCTCTGCCTCTCCCCAGGGGCTGCGCCTTTTGGGGAGGGATGAGGAAGTTGTCTGAGCCCTAGGCAAGCCCCTGATAGCATGTGGGACTTTCACTGGGGACCAGGGATTGCTGCAGCCCATCAAATACTAATTCAGTGCACTTCACCCACCCAAAGAGCCCCAGCTGGCACTGCCTGAGACCTTCCACTTTGTCACCTTGTCTCTCCTGTGCTGATCCCCATGTCCTCAGTCCCGTGGTTGGGGGGTTTTGGGGCAGGGCAGGTACTGTGGGGACTGACATCTCACTGTACTCCCTGCAGGGAGGCCATTGGGCTGGTATGTGAGGCTGTGCCTGGTGCCAAGGGAGCTGTGAGGAGAAGGAAGGTGAGGCCTGGCTGGGAAGCTGCTGGGGGAGCAGGCATGGCTGGTTTGGGTACAGGGCCAAGGACCAGATCCCAGCCCAGCTGGCAGTGCTGTGCTGGTCAGCCCAGGGCTTTGATATCCCATCTGAGGCCTGGGCCAGGGCCAGTGGTAAGGACAAGGTGCCCATCTCTGCTGTGCAAGCACTCGGATGTGCCCTGTCCTCCTGCTGCTGGCCTGTCTGGTCTGAGGAGCCCCTTCTTTACACTACCATTTGCCCCTAGCCGTGCAGCCGCTCACTGAACTCCATCCTGGGCAAGAGCAACCTGAAGTTTGCAGGCATGCCCATCACCCTGACCATCTCCACTAGCAGCCTCAACCTCATGGCCTCAGACTGCAAGCAGGTGAGAATGGGGAGGGGTTGGGTTGGCTTTGGATAAGCAGGAATCCTCATGTACCTCAACCCCATGTCTGGCTGGGGCAGGGGATGCCCCCAGCCTGCCCAGGGAATGTCTGGATGGGGCTGTGTGATGAGTGCCCACCTCCCCACAGTCCCTGGGGCTGAAGAGGTGGGAGGAATATCCCATGTGCTTTGTGGGATCTCTCCTGGAGATGGTGAGACCCAAGTCTCCTTGCCTGAGGCCAGATCTTCTGGTTTTGACCCCACTCTCGGTCATGTCCCGGTCCTTTTCGTGGTGGTCTGTGGTTCATAACCAAGGCTCTGGAGGATTTTGAGCCCCCATGGCAGGTCAGCCCTGGGAGGAGTGGTATGTGCCACCTCTAGGTGGGTGACAAGAAATTCCTGGCTGTATCCAACAAGCTCTCCACCTTGCAGATCATCGCCAACCACCACATGCAGTCTATATCCTTCGCATCAGGGGGAGACCCGGTGAGTACGCAGGGTCCCCATCCATGCCCTGTGTAGGGTCCTCTCCTGCGGTCTCGGGCCCAGTGCTCACCAGCAGCCCTGTCTCACTGCTGCTGTCTCACCCACAGGACACAGCCGAATATGTTGCCTATGTTGCCAAAGACCCCGTCAATCAAAGAGGTGAGGGTGCTGCAAGGGTCCTCAGTGCCAAACCCCACTTTGGAGGTGGTCAGGATCAGCTCAATGTAGGGGGTGAAACTGGATGACCCATAAGAAAGCTCTGGGGTGTACAGGGCAGGCTCAGGGGTGAAGAACCTTAGCACTGGAGTTCTGCAATCTCATCCTACCGTTTTCTACCCAGCCTGCCATATCCTGGAGTGCCCTGAAGGCTTGGCACAGGATGTGATCAGCACCATTGGGCAGGCCTTCGAGCTGCGCTTCAAGCAGTACCTGAAGAACCCTCCGAAGCTGGTGACCCCCCATGACAGGTCAGAGTGGGGTTGTGTGACAGGGAGGAAGGTGATTCTGGAGAGGGGATGCAGCCATGGCTGCTGTCACGGGCTTATCTGTACTGTGCTCTCCCAGGATGACAGGGTTTGATGGCTCTGCCTGGGACGAGGAAGAGGAGGAACCAGCCCCGGATCACCAGTACTACAACGACTTCCCCGGCAAGGAACCTCCCATCGGGGGAGTTGTGGACATGCGGCTGCAGGATGGGGCTGCTCAGACTCCAAATCACTTGGGTGCCACACTGGTGAGGCTCTGGGCACGTCCTCTTTGGGAGGCACCATCTTATAAGGGACCCCAACTGGGCCATGGGTTCTGCTGAAGATTAGTCACGTCTCCCTGGTGTCTCTGGCAGCCTGGGGTATGGGGAGCAGGAATGGGGATGAACAGGAAAGGGGGTGGGGGCTCATCACTGCCTCTCCCTGCAGCCTGTCGGCCAGTCATCCGGTGGGGAGTACGACCCCCAGAAGCAGCATGCTCCTGCCCAAGGTAATGTGATGGGTGTGGCCAGGCTCCATCCTCTTTCATGGACCCTTGAGTGCTCTGATGGCGGGCGCCGGTGGTGGCTGAAGCCCTGCTGACCACAGTGCTCTTGGTAGCAGGGAGAGAGAAATACCCAGCTGCGGCAGGCACATCTGGCCGCACAGACCTGTTTGATGACCCGTCGTACGTCAACGTGCAGAATATGGACAAGACACGCCAAGCTTCGGCTGCCAGCACCCCAGCCACAGCCAATGGCAGCACACAGAGAGACCTTTTTGACATGAGTGAGTGGGATGGCGGCTGCAGCCGGGGTAGTGGATAGGTGGCTGTAGGCTTGGTCATGGTTCCTCTGCTCCTTTCTCCTTGCAGAGCCCTTTGAAGATGCCCTGCGTGTGCCCCCATCTGTGCCTGTGGGGCTGCCCCCTGCCCAGGTGGTGGCCTCCATGGAGGAGCAGCTGAGACGGGAGCCCTGGTACCACGGGAAAATGAACCGCAAGGAGGCTGAGAAGCTGCTGAAAGTGAACGGAGACTTTCTGGTGCGGGAGAGCACCACCACCCCGGGCCAGTACGTGCTGACTGGCTTGCAGGGTGGGCAGCCTAAGCATTTGCTGCTCGTCGATCCCGAGGGAGTGGTGAGTCCATGTAGGGGCCTGAGGATGGAGCTTGGGACAGTGGGAGCGGTCCTAGGGGTTACAAGAGCCACCAGAGCATTTGGGTTCAGTACTGCTCATCAGGGGACAACTCTGGGCTGGCTTTGGGGATGGAGAGGGCCTGGTGGAGCATGGGTTTGAGACTGTAGCACCAGGTCTGTGCCTAGCCCATGCCCTGAAGGATGGTGGCTCTGGCCCCACATGAGCACTGATAGCCTCCTGAGCGCCCCTTTTCCGGCTCCCCAGGTGCGGACAAAAGATCATCGCTTTGAGAGCGTCAGCCACCTCATCAGCTACCACATGGACAATCACCTGCCCATCATCTCGGCCGGCAGTGAGATGTGCCTGCAGCAGCCAGTGGAGAGGAGACTGTGAGCGCCCAGGGACCCCAGTGCACAGCACCCCCAGTGCGCAGCCTTCTGGCCATGTTCCATTGCTCCAGGGAGCCCTCAGACTCTTCTAGGTGTTCCACCCGGGACTGAGCATGGACTTGGCTGAGGACAGGGCCTCTCTCCTTTCATCACATGGAGCTGGTGGCCATGGGGGGCTCTGGCTGTGAGTGCCTGCAGGGTGGGGAACTGTTCTTGCAAAGCCCTTGCCCCTCCAGCTCCAGCCTTTGCAGAGCAGCTCAGCTCCTACCAAAACCCAGCCTTGCTGTCGTGCCACAGCCATTCTTGTGCTCACCAGCACGGGCTCAGACTGGCAGGGCTGAGCCCCCCTGAGCCAGAGGCAGCCTGTCCTTATCTCTGGCCCCTGGGCCAAGGAGGGGTCCCATGGGGGACTCCGCTCCCCTAAGCACGAGGCCCTCCACTGTACCGGATCACTTTACGTGTTAACTCTGTGCCTTGACCCCGCAGGTCCCACACTCTTATGCAAGGGCAGGGGCTGGTTACAGAGCCTCCCCCATGCTCCCAGCACCCTGTACCCTATCCGTGACATGCTTGTGCTCCAAGACGTGCGCCACCACGTCTCCTTCTTCCCTGCCCGTCCCGGCTGGGCACGGGCAACTCCCGGGGGGTTGGCGGGAGGACCCCCCCTGCATGTTCAGTTTAACTCCTCCCAAGCCAAAGCGCAGCCCCACCCTTCGCAGCCCCTGGCCCCGCTATACCAAAGGAACTGGCGGTTGTATTAAAGTTGGTATTTCTCTAGGCCCTGGCTGGTGTGAGCTGGGGGGGGTTCACTGTGGGCGGGTGGTTCCGCCCTGTGCTCCCATACGGGCGCTACAGTTCCTCCTTTTTCCTTCCCTTCCCCCCAGGACGTCGTACGTGGTTTGTCCCGTCTTTTCCCCTCATCGTGCCCCCCCCTTCCATCGCGCTGCACTTGGTTTGGTCCGACCGACGGGTGGGGTGGGAGTCTGCGGTGATTGACATAGCTCGTGCACTTCGTCCCGCCCTCCGCGCGTCGGGATTGGCCCCGCCTGGGTTCCGGTTCCGGTCGGGCCATGGCGGCGACGCGCGCGCTGTGAGGGCTATGGCGGCCTCGCACGCAGAGAAGCTGGANCCCCGGCCCCGATGACGCGGCCTCGCTTGTCCCCGTAGGGCTGCAGATGAAGAGCCCCGAAAAGAAGCGGCGCAAGTCCAACACGCAGGTAGGGCTGGGCTCGGGGCGGCGCGGGGGCCGGGGGCGGGCCGCAGCAACCCTGACCGCCACCTTCTCCCCGCAGGGCCCTGCCTACTCGCACCTCTCGGAGTTCGCCCCGCCGCCCACTCCCATGGTGGACCACCTGGTGGCCTCCAATCCCTTCGAGGATGATTTTGGGGCCCCCAAGGTGGGGGCGGCCCCTGCCCCTTTCCTGGGCAGCCCCGTCCCGTTCGGCGGTTTCCGCGTGCAAGGGGGGATGTCGCCGCAGGTACCCCCCGGTTATGGTGGGGGTCCCCAGCCCCTGCGGAGGCAGCCCCCTCCTTTCGCTCCCGGGCAGATGGGCCCGGCCTTTAGCATGCCCCCCCAGAATCCAAACTACGTGCAGGCGGGGGGCTTGACCTTCGCCGGGCAGCCCTTCAGCCAGCCCCTTGGACAGAACTTCAGCCCCCCTATGGGGCAGCTCATGCAGGGGCCCGTTGCCGGCTTCGGGCCCATGATGTCCCCCACTATGGGGCAGCCCCCACGGGGAGACATTGGCCCCGGGCCTGCCCTCAACCCCCCTGGGGGGCCAGCAGTGCCTCAGCGCTTCAGCCAACCCAGCAACCTCTTTGGACAATCGCCCATGCAGCGCCCTGGGCAGAACATGCCGCCCCTGCCCCCCACAGCCAGTCCCTTCCCTGGGGCGGATCCCAGCTTCCCTACCAGCAGCGAAGAGGGGGGCAAGAACCCTCCCCCCAGCACCTTCGCCCAGGAGCAGCACTCGGGCTCCCCCGCCACCGTCAACGGGGCCCAGCCTGGCTTCGCCCCCCCCAGCGCTGGCCGCGGTGCCAGCACCCCTGAGACCAACAGCCTCCCCCTGCCACCCCCCGGCAAGGGCACCGGCACCTCGGGGCACCAGCCGCCACCGGGGCTCGTGTACCCCTGCGGGGCCTGTCGCAACGAGGTGAACGATGACCAAGATGCTATCCTGTGCGAGGCTTCCTGTCAGAAGTGGTTCCACCGAGAGTGCACGGGGATGACCGAGAATGCCTATGGGCTGCTCACCACTGAGGCCTCTGCTGTCTGGGCCTGCGACTTCTGCCTCAAGACAAAGGAGATCCAGTCGGTCTACATCCGGGAGGGCATGGGACAGCTGGTGACTGCCAACGACGGCTGAGCCACCGTTCAGCTATCATGTACAGCTTTCCCCTGCTGATTTAGGACCAAACCCCCATTTTTTGTAGCTGTCTCCCCCACGCCAGCCAGAGAGGGGCTGCCATGCACTGGCTGTGACTGCTCACCGGGCACTGCCTGCCACTGGGACCCACCAGAGGATCTGGGACGGTGCTGGCCGTGCTGTCGACAGCCCTTTGCTGTGGACAAGGCTCTGGCTCCAGTGCACCGGCTTTGTGAGGGCTGAGGCTTCCTGGTGCTCCACAGTGTGCCCCCAGTTA
The DNA here is from genome assembly GCA_013400315.1 of Bombycilla garrulus. Taxonomy (NCBI): domain Eukaryota; kingdom Metazoa; phylum Chordata; class Aves; order Passeriformes; family Bombycillidae; genus Bombycilla; species Bombycilla garrulus. The sequence goes on along the minus strand of VXBU01009544.1, from coordinate 4,488 downwards.
GGTCATTGCTGCAGCGGTCCTGGTGCCCGCTTCCACATTCACGGGGCACTCCCGGTGCCCCCCTGCTCCGGTGTTCGGGATGGTCCCGGTACTCACTCCCCACCCCTGGTCCGTCCGTTTTAGCCAATCGTTAATGGAAATTTTTGTACCGTCGTTATAAAACTCTTAAACGCGCGTGTCGGTGTCTGTCCGAGGAAGGTGTCCGGCCGTGTCGGTGTCTGTCCGGTACCGGAGGGGGAGGGGGGGGTGTGTTCGGTACCGGCGAGGCCGGGCCCGCTGGTCCCGCCCCCCGCGCGCCTCACGGCGCTGCGCCGCCGGCTGTGATTGGCTGCTCGCGTCACGTGCGCGACCCCGGGGAAAGTTCCCGCAGGACGCGGCGGGGACAGGGACAACCCGGGCAGCGGGGAGGAGCGCCCCGGGAAAGTTCCCGGCGGGGGCAGGGACAGCCCGGGCCGCGGGGAGGAGCGCCCTGGGAAAGTTCCCGGTGGGGACAGGTACAGCCGGGCCGCGGGGAGGAGCGCCCGGCCAGGCTGGAACTGGGACAGGGCTGAGCGGCGCGGGCGCAGCTCGGACGAGGCCGTGGGAACGGAGAGGAGGGGGTTGTCAGCGGCGGGACTGTCACCCCCGGGCGGGTGGGGGAGCAGAGAGGGGCAGGGGCTGCTCGAGACCCCCTTTCCGGTGCTGCTGCTTTGCTGTGGGGCAGTGGGATCCCCACTGGGGCCCCTGGTTTCCCCACGCTAGGCCCTGCGTCTCCCGTCCACCTGCTAGGCGGCATCACCGGCTAAAAATACCCCGCGGCGGCAGCTGGTGTCAGGAGTGGAGCCGCAGAGCCGGTGAATAGGGACGGCTCCCTAAAAGCCCCCCAGCTACAGGCTGGAGGGACCAGCTGACACTGGCCATGGCTCTCCCGGTCACATCCAGCTGGTACTGGGAGCTGGGTCATGTCCCACTGTCCGTCCATCTGTCCCCTTGCAGGTAGCACTGGACTGTTCCTATGGCGGAGAAATTGGATCCCCGAGATTCAGAGAGTAGCTGGGTGCTGGCGGGCAGTGAGGTGAGAGCTGGCGACCCCCAGAGAAGACCCTCACTGCGTGATATTGCCAGGGCAGCATCCCAGAACTGTGGACCCTATGCCTTGGGGCCCTTAAGGCAGCCTCCAGAGCTGGAGAGCCCCCGGGCACATCCCCAAGAGCCTACCCAGGGCTGCAGGCAGAGTGGGGTGCATGGAGGTCAGGACTAAAGGTGTCTCCCTATGTCCCCCCTTCGCCTAGGGTCTGCCCATTGACACGGTGGGTCCAGAGCAGGACTCAACCCCCCACAGGTCTGACGATGAGGAACCGGAGGAGGAGGATGAAGACACCCAGGACACAGTCACAGGCAGGCAACCACCACGGGTATGGAACAAACCTGGTGTCACCTTCCTGTGCCACTGTCTCATCCCTATGCTCTGCCTCTCCCCAGCTGTGACCACCAATGGTGCCGCTGCCTTCCCCAGCGAGACCTTCTGTCCTGAGGGCCATGGGCAGGGGGTGAGTCAGAACGGGGTGGGGGCTGGTGCTGAGCTGGAACTGCTGGGCTGCTCCCCACACAGGGACATCCCATGTGCCAGTGCCTGTGTCTGCAGGGCCCAAAGGAGCGTGACGACTCCAGGGCATGGGCAGCGCCTGCCCTGCATGGCTCTGCAGAGCCCAGCACTTTGGAGGGCAACAAGCAGGAGGAGCCAAATGCTGAGGCTGAGGCTGAAGCTGAGGCTGAGCCACAGCCCTGCCCTGACACCCCCCAAGCAGGTCAGAGTGTCACAGGGGACTGGCCTGGGGGAATCTGTGTTGGAAGTATTTAGGTATAGACTCTTCCTGGAGGTCTCCCCTTCTCCCCCTAGGGCCAACAATGGAGGATGTGTGCTGCACCAGCAGTAACAATAACATGGAGGGGCTGCGATGGCGGCAGGTCCACAAGCCCCATCCTGAGCCCCCCACTGTCACGCCTGCCCCACACCAGGGGACACCAAACACTGGTGATGATGAGCTCAGTATGAGCAAGTACCTGCTGGGTGCCTTGGCCTTGGTTGCTGTGGGGCTCCTGATCATCACTGGTAAGTGGGGGTCCCAGTGGCCAAGGCGCCAGGGACAGGGTGGAGCCCAGACATCCCCCACATTGTCCCTTCCTCTCCCCAGGTGGTATCTATGACATGGCAGATGGTGAGTACAGATGGCTAGCCCACCCAGGCAGGGGGACATCTTGCAGCAGCATGGACATTCGGACCCATGTCCCTCTCTGCAGGCCCTGTGGAGAGTGTGGGGAGCTGGGACTCAGCTGCTGGGGAGCAGGAGTTGCTGCTGTCCATAGACAACAATGTAAGGAGGGGTCTCAAGCAGGGCTGAGTGAGGGCAGAGGGTGCTCTCAATGACCACAGAGCTCTCAACCTTCCTATCTTCCAGGACTCACAGCAGAAGCCCCCTCTGCCAGATGCTGGGGGCCCGCAGAGCATGCAGTCCATGAGCCAACTCCTGGACAAGCTGGCCAAAGAGAACCAGGAGATCCGGCTAATGCAGGCAGAGCTACAGGTTGGTGCCCAGTGCCATGTCTCAGCGCTGTGTCCCAGTGCTGCTCGCCTGCTGCCACCTTTTTCACAGCCCCCCCACCCCTGCCCCAGGCCCACAAGGAAGATCTGCGGGCACTGCTGCACAAGAGTGAGGGTGAGGCAGCAGCGGCTGGAGCACAGCAGCAGCGTCTGGCCGCAGAAAACGCGCAGCTGCGTGCAGCGCTGGAGCGGGAGGTCACGGCTCTGCGGGAGGCCCAGGCTGAGCTGCGGCGCCTGCAGGCCGCAGGGGCACCAGGGAGCCCCAGGGAGCCAACAGCAGAGCAGCCACGTGCCACAGGTGCGCCTGAGCGCAGCAAGGCCGCGGCGTGGCAGCACAGCAGTCTGCACTCGTTGCAGCGGGAGCTAGCGGATGCTCTGGACCGTGTGCGGGGCTCTGGGGATCTCAAGGGGCTTGTGGAGGAGCTAAGCACCCTGGAGCAGCACCTGGCCCAGGCGCTGGAGACAGAGGGGTTGGGGTCCTCCACACCCTGGAAGAAGCCATTCAAAGTGAAGGAGAGCAAATGGCATAAGCAGCATGGTGCCAGGGTGTCCCCCCATGAGCAGGAGAGGAGAGAGTATGGCAAACCCCACAAGAAGGATCCCCGGACCCACCGTGAACACAAGCCAGGAAAAGCCTGGGGGAAGCTGCCTCACAGCCACCCCCAGCGTGGTTCCCATGAGTTGCCCCGGCTCAGGCGGTACCAGGCACCACGGGGCTGTTCTGGGGTGACTGACTGTGCCCACAAGGAGGGCCATGAAGTGTTTGGGGCTGCACTGGAGCCAGTGCAGAAGGTACAGTTCCTGCAGTTGCTGGAGAGCTTCATGAGGCAGCTGGGCTTGGGGAGACAATTTGGGAGGCTGGCACAGCAGCTCGATGGGGCCTTTAGGGCTGATGGTGTCTTTGCCCACGACCGCCTGCGGTTTGTTGATTTTGTGGATGATGTGGAGGAGCTGCTTGAAGAGGTGGCATGGCAGGAGAGGGGCGACAAGAAGGCGGTTGATGGCTTCGAGGAGTACATGCTGCAGCACTACAGTGGGTGAGCTGGGGTGGGTGGTGCTGGGGGTCCCCAGGGACTCCCCCCTCCTGCACCCCATCACACCTCCCCTTTTCTTGCAGCACCTCCAGGAACGCGTGGAGCCAGAGAGCCCCAAGGCAGCATGGCACTCCTGGGTAGAGCCAAGGGGGCAGTGTTGCAGTGTGCCAACAGAAGGGCTCCCCACGTATTGTTCGTGGGGGTCTAGGGGCTGCCGTTGCACCCTGTAGGGCCAAGTAGGGCCACATCCTCAACCAAATGCACTGTGTGATACTGCACTGCCACCATGAATAAAGTCACCGCCAGGCAGAGCTGTGTGGGTGTGGGGAAAATGGGGGTGGGGGGAAGGGAGGGTGCTGAGGGAAGAGAGCTGGGGAAGTGGGGGTTCAGAGGAGGAATAGGGCATGTACGGGGAGAGCAGAGGGGACAAGTGCTGTGGGCAGAGAAGGTGCTGTGAGAGGGAAGGACGGAGTGCTGGGGGAGAGGGAGTGAAGATGAGAAGGGGGGACAGAGAGGAATATGGCATGTTAGAGGGGAAGGGGGTTACTGGGGGAGAAGAAAGGCTACTGG
>VXBU01009514.1:0-37593 GCA_013400315.1 Bombycilla garrulus | reverse complement strand
CCCCAAGGGTACACACATCACAATACAAAAATGTTCAAGTAAATCAAATACATAACTAAAGGAGTAAATGACAAGTTACTACCCGTTGGTAGGTAGTACTGACATGGGATTAATGGTTGCCAGGAATAAAAGATAAGAAATAAGAGACAATCAGGATTGTGAAGTGGGGGATTTTTTTTTCCCAATATTTTTCATGTCAATTTGATATAGCTAGGTAACAGATGGTATATTATGTTTTTCCTGCCTTGACACAATTTAAAAACAAGTTACAGATGGCTATAATGAAATCCTCATTAACCCACTTGTATTTTCACAGTTCATTATAGCAATAATGAAACTTTCAGGTCTGGAATTTCCTGTTGGTTAATTAGCGGTTAGGTTAACAGCCTGAGGAAGTGCACAACCCAAAAAAGTTTCCTTATTTTTTAATCATGTAATTACTATATTCATATTTCTCAGAAAGATCTCAAGAAAATTCATGTCACAGTAAAGCCACCTTCATGGTTCTCCTTCATTTTGTGAAACAACTGTATTACTTTATTTAGCAGAGCACATGGGCAGGAAAGCCATGAACAGGCCTAATTCAGCTGCCTCTGGGAAGTTTCAGCTTGTTTATATTTTAAAGATATCAACTTAGAGAATTCTGCCAGTACACATTACACCGAACATCCCCCAAAGAAAATCTAGGATCAACAACCATGGGTCTGTGGCTACAATGCTATCATAAAATCATTAATGCTTAAATAATTGCCTTTTTAAAATCCCAGTTTATAATCATCTATCAAAGCTTGAAATATGACACATGGTTAACAGCATACTGCAATATCCCTAAATCTCTGATCTAGAAAGAGGAAAGAAAATAGAGCCACCACAAATCCTGCACTCAGGTTTCTTCCACAAGTTTAGCTGCTGCCAGCTGTCAGTTGTGATATAAAACAGTATGGTTAAAACAGTAGTGAAATATGTGGAATTCCACACTAAAAACTCTCTGGATTTTAGTAATCACATACTAGCTACTGATAACACTGTGCCCTCATTAATGTGCTCCTTACGCTGTAAAGCTAAGGCTACAGCCAAAGCCATACCTTCCCCAGGTGGTGCAGCCACACCTCCAGGCAACACACACACACACACACACGCAGCGCTACAGAACAAGGAAGATGATGGCTTGGCAGAACTAAGTCCCAAAATATTATTGAATGTTGTTGCTGATTTTTTCCCTTTTTTTAACTGCCATCACCAAAAAACTACATAGAGAAATTGTGACAGCCTTGTTGCCAAGAGCACATGGAAACAACCATAGCTCTTTGAAATGCTAGAGCTTCAAAAGAGGATAGCCACTGCTAAACCATCATGAAAGCAACATAATGTGGAAAACCTAACTTGTAGCTCAAGTTACATGGTTAAAAAGACACAGGATCCCAATATTAAAAAGTTGTAATGCTAAAAATATCTTTTAAGCCCAGCAAGCTCACTTATAACAAAGAACGGCAGGGAAAGAGAAACTAGATTCTCTAAAAAATACATTATTATTATTACTATTATGACTATTCTGTAAGATTTTGCAGCCTTTCCATTTCTTCACAATCTATTTTGACATTAAGGAGAATTGAAGCAGTATTATTGTTCTTAATCAGTACAAGTGGGAGCCATGCACTGCAAAGATTTTCTGGAACACTAAACGTCACCACTGGGTTCAACAGTCAAGTACACCCCGAAACCAGCTGAAAAAACCCACAGTGCTTTTGGAGATCTGAAAACTACAGCTCCAAACAGAGTTACAGTGCTTATTTAAATCATTCCCAGAGGCCTTGAAAGCCAATGAAATTAACAGACAAAATAAAGTTCCTTCAACTATTTTCTTCTGAAAAAATCCCATATTTTAATTCAGAAACTTTCAGATCCAGTTTCGCATACAAGTTTTCATAATCATATCCATTCCTTGACAGATCCTTCTATGGCAGTGCTGCAGTAAGAAATTTAGATGTAGCTTTAGTAAGAAGTTAAACAAGTTTCTTGTTCTGCATATTTACACACAGTATAAATATGTTTTTTATAAACCTGTACCTCTGGTCAAGTTCAGTAACACTAGCTGATCTCCTTCCAAAACGAAAAGGAAAAAAATAATTGTAATGTTTCAATGCTAAACAGCAGTTTGTGAAGTAAGGACACCTTGTGTTTGCTTCACCTAGCACTCCCTCCCTTCATTCTTCAGAGCAGTGCATCTGGTGCAACAGTTCCCTCAATATTTTGAGGTTTTGTGCTTATCAGATGACAAAAAGAAAAAAAAAATATTATATTACAGGTATAAACTTTGTCATGCAAGTTTCAGGTATTTCTTCAAAGTGAAGTAAACACAAGACAATGGAAAAAAAATTGTACAGTTAATTGTACTACAAGGATCAATACTAAAATCTGTATAGAAAGTTCTCCCTTTTTTAATAATGACATCAAACAACTCAGATAAGCATTTTGTTTTACAGAAGCTGAAACTGATTTGTAAGAGGGGTAAGAAGTTGTCTGGGGAGCAAAAGGCCCTGGCTATAAAGATGGCATGTGGGAAGGAATATGCCTCAGGTTACCTGCTACCCACGAGACAGGAATGAGGAAGAACAATACAGTGTTCTTTCTTACTTAATACACACACATATAACCTCCTTAATTCAGCTAAGCATCTGTCTTTGGAATAAGTATCACAGACAATTAAACTGGTAATGTATCACATCAGCTTCTGGAAGGGGCAGAGAGTCATGTCTGGGACTTCTCTCTATAATTCTGTAGAAGAAAGCTCAAATCAACAAAGCCAAAAAAATAAAAGATAAGGAAATACGTCTTCCAAAATGCAGACTTTATTCTAGATAAAGCAGAGATTATATGGTACATTACAAAAGAGTTTAAAATATCTCAAAAGAAGGTCAAATGTAACAGGTCAGCATGATGAAAACGTCATTTGTACAAAAAAAAAAAAAAAATTAAAGGCTCATTTTGTTTTCTCTGCTTTAAACCCTGATTCTAGACTAATATTCAGAAGTGCAAGTGCATGCAGTCTCTATTACATATGGTTTTGACCCAGCACAGAGCATACTCACCCAAGCCATGAGCAGCCACAGATTCTCCAGTATAATGCTGTGGGAAATGGTATCAGAAGCTTTACTAAGGCCCAGGTAAGCAACATCCACCAGACCACCAAGGAGTACAATCAGTTGGTCAAGCAGAACCTACCTGTACCAAAACCATGCTGGCTGGGACAGACCCCCTGGCTGTCATGTACATGCCACATGATATCACTCCAGATAATCTGCTCCATAACCTTCCCTCATTGCATGGGGTGTTCAGCTCATTACACGGTGCCATACTGCCTGTGCAGACTGTCTGCTCTGTGTAATGGCACAGAAGCGCTTAACAAAATTTTGTACACTAATAAATTCCAAGTTTCTAAAAAGCTCTTCACATAATTGGACCATGCCTTTGAATTTCTACCTATTCAGAAAAGGTTAAAAGAGGAGGTTATACAAATATTCAAACACTTCTATTTGTGTGGACTACAAACACTGAAATTCTACCAAATGTAAAAAAAAAAAAAATAAAAAAAACAAGAAAGAGAAAAAGGAATATATATACCTGTGCAGTAATAGGCCTCTTATACCATAGCAAGTTCACAAATGTTTCTAGGAGGCTTGTCTTATGTGCTGCTAGAAAACCATTACATTACTCATTATTATGGTTACAGTCACAGAACATTTGGTCTGCTTTATCTGCATTATCTGTTTTTAAACTTAAGACTACAAAACAATAAGATTTTATGACTCAGTGTTTTACTGTAGCCCTGTAAACATTGCGAGCCTTAACAGAAAGGCAAAGTTACAGTAAGTGACTAATTCTGGAAATATTTTTTCCTATAAAACATCAAACAATCAAAGTTAAAAACAGCATATCCCAGAACTCAATGAACAGTATGTACCAAAACCGTCTTTTTTTCTGTGGGTTTTTGCTGTTTTCCTCTCCCCTTGTTGTCTGTTTGTACAATCCAAAACATGTCTTTTCATAAAGGTTCCTAGAGACAGAAAGTTTTAGAGGTGAGCTCGAGTGACAATTTTCTAAATTTTATTTTAACAAAAGACATAAACAAAAGCACCTATCAAAAGGATACGGCTGGGCTTAGAGCACAGTCATGAATTTCACTTTCTCAACAGCCAGCAGCAATTTTCTTTCCCAGTGAAAAGTCACCAGAGACACAAACAGCTTTTTATTCAAAATACTGAAGACTAATGCAACTTTGATACACAGTATACAAGTTTTGAAACACATTTTTTAAAGATACAATTACAGTTCTTTCGTGATCTATGGTTTTGAAGGAAGCATTGTGCCAGGCAAAATTCTAATTATAGGAAGGACTCAAGTCAGGACCTGTGACACAAAGGAACATACATTTATGTGTACATTTCCATGTCCTGTTTTCTGTTTTAAGAAGGAGTTATCAGAAATGTCCATAACTTATACTTCAGTCATTTAAAAAACAAAACTCAAAATCTAAAATACAATTAACTTTTTCCTTCCATTAAAATTTTTATCAGCCTGAAGGACTCTGCAGTAACTAACTTAAATCACAGACAGTTAAGTTTACATACCACCACTACCCCAGAAGCCTGATGTTCAGCAGAAAGACCAAACAAGCTTCCTAAATAAAGACAAGCAATCAGAAATTTCTCTGTCCCTGTTCCTCACATCCCCTTCTACCTTTAGTTGTTCCTATGTGGAAATCCAGATCTACCAAATTGTATATTTAACTGCATACTTGCACTTAAAACCATTTGACAAAAATACAGTTTTTAACTGTTTCTTGGTAAACTGTTTGATCATAATTTTGCTTACATACTGCATTTATAATAAAGACAATAAATAAAAAAAGCACAAGCCTGTTTGACAAAAAACTGAGTCATCCTGACAATACCAGAAGAAGAAAACTGCATTTTTATCTCTCACTATTTAAGACTTTCTAGCTTTTACTACAAAACTTTCCAACAAACAGTACAAGTATGGATGCAGCATTGGATATTTCCACTGCTGATTTTAAGATTCTGCAAGAACTCAGATGCCACATTCCTATAGCTCTACTTACAATTTACACACAAAATATGTTAATTTGGGAAAAGGAACATCCACTTTTCAAAAAAGACCAAGCATAACTTCTGTAATTAGGAGACAAATGTAAATGTAAGCACATGCTTATCAGAAAAGCCTAGACACATTAAGTATACAGCTTGATACTTAACCACGCTCTCACATTTTTGGTTTCTATTATTGAAAAATACAAAGCCCTCAGTAGAGACGCTGAAGCCCAGAGGTGTCTCAGTAAGGCACACTGAGGCTTTGCTAGCCCAGACTTGATTTGTCCCCTTAGTCACTTGCTCTGCCTCCCCACAGCGTGAGTGGCTCTGGGGGAGGCACTGAAACCCAGGCAGCACCATTGGCCCACACGCATGGGAAGCATCTTTTGGGAAAATAAATATTTCTGCAGCAAGAAAATACTGAAAGCACGTTCAAAATACTACCATAAAAACTCTTACAACACTAAGAGCGCTGACTCAAATGCGTATCCAAACGCTAGGGCCTAGGGAGTGGCAGGCCAACCTTTAGGGTGGGGGGGCCATGGTCATAAGCCCAGGGAATGCTGCTGAGGCCTCGCTGAGCAGGGATGTTACTACCCCCTTACCTGGGCAGAAGGGCTCTTCTGCTGCTCCCTGCCAGAATGACACTAAGAAAATACAGATAGCTAAAACCCTGCCTTTCATTCAGAGATGTTACTAAACCTAAGCTGGCTGTGAGGAAAGAAAGCTTTTCCTCTCCAAGGTATACCAAGCAGGTGCAGTGCTGAAAAGTTGCTTCCTATATGTGAAAACCAATCTTACACATTCAGGTACTTATCCCAACAAGATTTGAACAATTCTGTAAAATGGTGCAAGGCAAAGAACTACTAATTCAAAGCATAAGGCTGCTTTTATAAACAAAGTCTCTGTGACATCCTTCAGTTTAAGTCAACAAAAATGCAGACGTCTTGAATACAAAATAAAATCAACTACCTTCATAAACAGTGTTGTGTCTACCTAGACCATCTAATTTCAAAGTTAAACCATCTGCCTAGTAAACTGACTAACTGGAAATAAAATACTTGCATATGTAACATTGCTGGAACTGATGAGCCCAACTATCATAGCCCTCCAAGCTGCTGAGAAGTGACACATTTTGCTTTCCAGCTCCAGTGTGATCTTCCCTTTTCAATGGCCAAACCAGGCACTGCTTAGTGATTTGATAGAGTAGGTGAATGAACTGGTATTGCTCAGAAAGTCTCTTTCTGGTTCTTCATCTAAGCTGGTTTCAGCAAAGATAAATAATGCTGAAGATAGGCAAAAAAAAATATGCTGTACTATCCTGGTTAGTCCAGGTCTGCAGCTAGGAGCACAGACATTTTATAAATTCATAAGTAACTTTCCCATTGGGGATGAGGCAACAGAAACTGGTTGCATTAATAGAAGCCATCAAAAAAGAAAGCCACAGGGTGGCACTGCAAATAGGCTGTATTTTGAAACTACTTGGCTGTTAATTCTTTTCCAGACAAATCAGAGCATATATATATAAATATAAATAATATAATAAAAGAGGCACTTCTTCAGAATTGTCAGAGTACTTTATAAAGTCATAAAATAGCATTTAAGAGCATTAACACAAGAATGCTATTGTAAAGACAGGCTAGGAATTGACACCTATTTTGGGCTTGTCAGTTCATTCTGATACAATTCAAGAAAAAATCTTCCCAAAGCATGTGCATTTTCATACAAAAGGTAAAGAATTTTTTTCATACCATGATATTTTATCAATGTTGAGAAGGCAAAATCTCAAACAGAACTCTCTCTGAAAGGACAGTATTAACTTTACACTAAAAAGTACACTAAAAAGTACACTAAAAAGTACACTAAAAAGTACACTAAAAAGTACACTAAAAAGTACACTAAAAAGTACACTAAAAAGTCTTAATGCAACATTCAATACTATCACATGCTTTTCCTTCTCATATATAAAAGAATCATAGTTAATTTCATCCAAACCAGATGACTTAGTACAGCAGTATTTCAAAGCTAAACTTAGAAGTCTATTTAATCTGCTTTGTTGGCTTCTTCTCTCCCAAATTTCAAATCCCTGCCACTTGCGTTAAAGCAGAAACGTGTGCAAAAATTGCTATTCCCATTCATTTAGTGAACTAACCAATTTTCAAAGGAGAGCTGGAGGTCATCCAGGATTGCAATGTCTAATTCATAAAAAAAAAACCCTTCAAGGTATAAATCTGATATTTCAGTAGATTCTGAACTAATAGGCACTATATGACTATGCACAACCATTTTAGTTGCTGAAGTTCTGGATCAATTTAAGTTTTCAGTTTCAAAGTACAATCAGTAACAAATGAAATTAAACAGGAAGTTGTATTTTAGTTCAGTTGCACCATAATATAAATTTGAACACCAATTCATCTGCTCTTATCTTTCTTACTCCAAAGAGCAAGAACTCTAAAAAATAGAAGTTTTAATTTTTTTCCCTCAGACAGAAGTTCAAGAGTGGACTGGCAATTATTCCAACTGCCAAGTAGGAATAAGCCATTCTTTCTGCTAGAAGACTGCTCCCTGTGTTTTTAAAATTGTTTGTATATGGAGATTGTTTTGCTACTAGATAGCATAAGATTAATATATGGGCAAAGAAATACACCAATATAGCTGTAACTTTAACATAAGATAAGGTAGATGATTATGTAATAGCATTGATTGCCAAAGCCATATAAATCTGATTTGAGCACACATTTGCCAACTTTGCAGACTCATACTAAAACACTCTGTATGATAATAAAAGGTTTCTTCCTGAAAAAGACTAAATTAGAAACTTCATGATCTGAAAAAAATAAATTAATTTTGGTACCAAAACATCAGTGCCTGGTGTCAATACTGCTTAAAAATAATGTATTTAATAAAAAGTAATTAGGGCACCTCCCTCTCAAAAAATAAATCTAAAAAAAAACAAAAAAACCACCAAAAAACCCAAAACAACAACAAAAAACAAACCCAAAACCACAAAAAAAACCCACAAAAAAAAACCCCAAAAACCCCACAAAACAAAACAAAACAAAATAACAAAAAAACCAAACCAAAACAAACCACCAGCCAACCACAAAACTCAAAGAAAAGTTCTTACTACTATCAAGATTCGTCTGTTATTATTTCCTCTGCTTGGAATGGGAGAGCAAGTACTTCTATTGAATTATTTGGGCATTGACACTGAGTAACTGTACTTCCAACACTTCATACAATAACTTCCCAGTTCATCAGCTCAACATCAACTATGATACCGTTTCCACATAACACTGCAAGGTCATGTGTTGAATGCAACTAATGGAAGTGAACTTCATCAATTCTAAATAACATAACTATTTAAGCAAAAAACAGACACACTGGATGCAATCTAATACGCTTGCAATAGTCTACTCAGTGCTCCTCTATTGACACCTATGCCACTATTAAAAGAAAGCTAAATGAAAGTGGACAAATTTGGGAAGTAGGTACATTGTTCATCAAGGCCATATCCTTAAAAGTATGGACTTTGAGGAAGCTGTGTCTAAGAAGACATATGGAAGTAACCAGCAAGTCTTTTGTTTGAGTTGTTTCCTTCTGCTTTTTAATTTTCTTATTTAAGGCATATTTGTGCTCATAGTTAATTTGTACATATTGCTCACAGCTTTGGAATAATGTTTCTAGACAACAGAAACTGGCCAATGCATTAATCTTTCCTAGTTGGACATTAGTAACTAGATCAGAACTTGGTCTCTGATATGCCATAACAGAATTTTCAGTTCTATATAAGGCGTCACACACACATACAATCTCACCAAGGGGAAAAAAATAAAAATCAAAAGCCAAATTTTTACTCATAAAATCAAATACCAAAGAAAGGATTCTACTAGTTCTAAGCCTGTCTCACCAAACGTGGAACAAAAAAAAACCAAACAAATATGATCTATGTTGTCACATCTTGGGTGTCTGAGAACTTCAAAGTTATTTATTTATGCAAATGATTAAATACTTCTCTTCATTTTTCAAATATCCTTGAACAGAAGTATTTGTTCAAGAACATAAAACCCAGAAAATAAATGGCTGCATAAGTCTTGTCACTGCAATGCAAAACATTTATGTCCAGTTCTTAAGAACTGCAGTAGCACACAATTTAGCACTCTTCCTCAATCAATATTTAGTCCAAACTTCTGCACAACCCACAAGAATTTAGATATAAGAAATTTTAAAAAGCCGAACAATGCCCTGCACATGACTACTTCTAGTCAGCACTGTGAGGCACATTCTTACATTCCCATGGAAAGTTAACAGGATGAGGAGCATGGCTGCACATTCCCTTGAGACCAGGCACAATTGAACTACTGGACAAAGAACAAGTTCTGGTCCCCATCACTTCCACACACACATAGATCATGGGAACTCACTTTCTCTGGGTCACTTGGCTACACAGCTGCATGTGTGTCATTTGTTTTTAGAACACAAATATTTTCTTTTAAATTAACAACCAAGTACTATATGACAAAAAAAAAGTCCAGAAGAGACAAAAATATCTGTCTGTATAGCTTGCTTTACAGCATAAGCTAAACACACATGCAAAGCCAGTTTTGTAATGTTCAGTGAAATGATCTTATGAGCACAAATTCTGCCAAATTAAAAACATGAGACAGTTGACTCTTATCATCCTAATCATTCCGGGAGGAATCCAAAACCTATGACGCAGAAGCCCCATCACACTTTGACAATTCTGCCCCTGTCCCAGTTTCTACTCAGAAATCATGAAGACTTCTTTAACAATTTCAGTAGTGGAGGAGTGAAGCTGGATGGAAAATTGATGTAACCATGTTAACTGCCACTACAGTAACACATAAGTGATTCTGTGTTCAAAGTTCTGGGACAGTCACAGACTACATTAGTTTTGGACAAAGCTGGTCTAGTATTGACTCAGACATACTTACAGGGACCAGAAAAATAGGATACATCTTTGTGGCTTCATTTATGTAAGGCACGACTTGCTGCCAAGAGATACCAGAATGCACCTGTCAAATTAGGAGTTACAGTACATAAAGACAGAGGAAACTGAGTGATTCTGGATGCCTCTTCAAAAGGTCCCCCAGCCTCTCACCGTCATGTTCTTGATCTAGGACCAGCCACTGGCTACACAACCTCACTGGGTCCCACTGCTAAACACGATGCAAACCATGAGATCACACCTTCTAAATACTCACCAGCAGGCTGGCTGAATCTCTTTGCTAAACAAAACAAACAAAAAAAAAACCTAACCTGGCCAAAAAATAAAATGGACATTCATAAAACACTTCACACCAGTGCACTATTTCTGTGCATAAGCTCACATGGCTTCCCAAGCTCATAATAATTTATATTCCCGTAATTCCATTTTCGGCATATTTGCCATTGTGAAACATGGTTGAATGGGGGATATTTCTGCCATGGTAACATTGCAGACTGTGTGAAACATTTTTTAAGACTGTCTGAGACATTTTTTCAGACTGCAAATATGACCCAACATCCTTTAAAAATATTCTATACCATTAGCTTTCTGGTGTCAAAGGTGGCTAATAAGGATATCACATGATTGTCAAAAGCAAAGAATAGTAACAATGACAAAACTGAGAAAACTGCAAGAAAAAATTTACAGCTAGGCCAAGCTATCATTTCTCTCTATCTTTTTACACTTACATGACTGCATAACTTCATCACAATTGATGTTAAGTGATGAAACTAAGTGACTGGGTGAAGGAAACAACAGAAGCATAGAATCATTTCAGTTGGAGAAGACTCTTAAGATCATGAAGCCCAACCACGAACTTAACACTGCCAGATTCTTATCTTCTCCACTGGAGGGATGAAACTGCCTTTTCAGGTTGTCCATTCCTGTTCATATTATTTCAATTTTTTTAAATACTAAAAAAACTGAAAGGCAATCATCCCTCCCATTTTTGGCAAAATTACATACAAGCTTAGTTGCCAAGGCATCCAGTTACAGACCTTGTTACCCCACCTTCTTTTATTATGTAGCTCTTTTTGAAAAATCTCAATATTTCATTGCCAAATTCAAATCTGAATCTCCCATTTATGGAAGCTTAAGGGATGTAAATCATCTGCTTCCTTTCTTGGCATCCTGTGTCTCCAGACACGACACTGTTATGCTCAAATCAGACTAAGTTAGGAAGCCTAGACATTTAAAGAGACATTAAGCAGACAACATTGTGGTCAATCCTCTCAATTCTTTGATATGACAGCTTTATCTCTCACCAGTCTTGCTTATTTCCAACAGAATTATAACAACATTATACAATTTAAATAAACCAACAAAGGAGAACTGTCACTGTTATTTCACTGGATCTGCTTTATATCATTAAGCTTAAAAGCAAACTGAATGATCTCTTACACTCATTATTATTTCAGTATTGCACAAACTGTAGCAGGAGTCCTTACCTCCACTGAGCAAATGAAAATAAAAGTCGGGGTGTACCAGCTGGGACTATGAAATGTTATGGTGCAGAGCAACTATTCCACCTAAAAGTCAGTTAGTCAAAACAGCTCAGAAGAATAAGAATTGATTCAAGGGCAGGTTTGTTTTTTTTTAATACTGAGTATTTTAGCATGTTGAAAGAGAAGTTTGATGAGTGAAAGAATCTGTCAGAATTATCAGCTCCTTGTACTTAATTTCCCCTTGATTTAATTCCTAGGATATCAGCTATTTTTCTGTTAATTTTAAGGTCAAAGAGGACTCCATGGAAGCAATAAGCAGCAGGAACTAAATAAACAGAAGACCGGATCTTTAATGCAAATGTGTTTCCTGGAGGAAAGGAGTAAATCAGTGCAGATAATGCAGTACAGAAGCAGGAAAAAAGTTAAAAAAATTCTCATGTTCTGAAACAATCTGTTCAAACGTTTTCCCCTGGAACATAAGCAGCTCTTCAAAACCAAGTGCCCTGCTGAGGAATTTATGTACTCGCCAAGGTTTAAGTTACTAATCAAAAGCAACAGCTATGTGCTTTGTGGATGAAAAGTTGTAGACTTGCTCAAAATCAAAATAAACCAAACAAGCAAACAAATCACAATTATTTTAAGGTACAATACAAGTGCAGAATGAGAGCTGCCTTGTGTGAATGTATAACTGAGACAAGCACTCCAGAATACATCCCCCTTCATTACAAGTGTTAATAAAAAGAATACTGGCAGTACAATTAAGAGGCCTTCCAAGTACTGAACCAGTTCAAATAATGCTTAATGCTTTTCAAATCCATCAGTTACAAGATCACACCAGGGTAATTCCAGAGCATGTCTCCTGATAACCATGCTTCTGGCCTGTTAAAAAACCACACATTTATATGAACAGCTAGAATTTAAAGCTTGTCTTTAATAGCCAGAGAGCATGATTATTTAGATATTTAGATATGATGTGCATTTTCCAAAATCATTGTTCAACCCTACAACATTACCCTTATTTAATAAACCACTAATACAGACACTAGGTGTCCTAGGTTACAATGTAAAAATATGCCAGAAGGTATGTATTCTATTTCCATCTTCATAAACTGTTGAAACTAGGAGGGGCAATGTTTTCCTTGCCTCCTCCCCTGGACTATCTCCTGTTACTGGACCATCAATGCCTTGCCCCATGAGTCATAGATAACTCCCTCCGGGAGCCATTCCTGTTTAATGGGCAATTAAGGACCCACCACATGACTCAGAGAATGACATCAGCCCATTGTGAGAAGCTCTGCCCAGGGGGAGGAGCCAAGCATTCCCACCTGGTTATAATCTGGGAGTTCAGACAGAACAGGCATCTGCCTTCTACTGGATTCCCAGAGGAGCAGCCTTCTCTCCCACTGGATTCCCAGAGGAAGGTCCAGACCCTTCTACATCACCACTGGAGGAAAACTCTGCCCTTCTACAGGATCTGTGCTTCAGCAGAACCATCTGTCACTCCAGGGGGACTACTGGAGTCACCATTCAAACTGGACTGCTACCAACACTCTGACTGACAGGGTGTCAGGTTGTATTCTAACTATCAGGTTTTGTTTTTGTTTAATACTACATCTTGTTCTAATTTTCCTATTAAGTTGTAGTTTGTTGGTTTTTGTTTTACTTTATTTTGTTTATATATATTAAAGAACTGTTATTCCTATCCTCATATCTTTGCCTGAGAGCCCCTTTAATTTTGGAAATTATAATAATTTGGAGGGAGGGGGTTTACATTTTCTATTCCAAGAGAAGCTCCTGCCTTCCTTGGCAGGCACCTGTCTTTCAAAACCAAGACACTAGGACATCTGATAACTGACAAATATGTTTTCAAAAATTAGTTTCTGGCCCCAGTAAAGGTTCCCCTTCACAGAAATTTTTTATCTCTGTATGTAATATCACAACCTCCCAAGTGCACCCAATATAACTTGATCTGTACTACAGAAACTCCTTGTGTTTCAAAAAAAGACTTCACACGTTATTAATTCCTACAACTGCTTAGTAAAGAAACTAAACACATTTAAAATTTTGAGACTTCTTCCTCTCCTGCGAAAAAGCAGAAAGAAGTAGATTAGAGAGGCCTTGCTTCTTCAAAAACACATCCATTACTTGTTATTGGAATACAGATTTATTTTATCAACATTTTTGATTAAAAATTACTGAAAAGTGGGTACCATAACAAATCAGGAATTATAAAAAACAAGATACCAATAGGTATCTCGAGAGCCTAAACACAGCTGCCTACAAAGTTCCTACAATATCCTTCCCTTACAGAACTTCAGTGAAATGTAGATAAGTGATAGTAAATAATGGAATTGACATGAGCATCAAACTTTATGAAAACTATGCATTTGAAAGATGAATTCATGTTTCAGTACAAAGCAAAACTGATGTTAAAACTGATGTTAAGTTAGTGCTGCATGAATATGCTTTCAGGAGTGAATTATATCTGCTTTCCCATAGAGTACTGCACACCTGATTCACCACTGCTGCCTTTTCCCTTTCTTTCTCTGTTCCTTGTTTCCATCAGCAGCATGGTGTCCCATCTGATTCATGGTCAGGATTCTTGCTGCAGGGTGGCTAACTCTGCACTTGAGTACAAATGCTAACAGGATGACAACGCTGTGCTAGTCAGTGCCAACGGTTATGCTAAAATAGACCCAGGATTGAGGACCTATCAAAAAAATTTTTATAAAAACATATGCATATTACAGGAATACCACTTCAACCTTTATTCAGGTACTTATTGTTGTTCCAGATTCAGCTACTTCTGCCCAAGAAAAACTTATATTTCCTAAATAACAGTCTAGGCCATCCTACAGTACACTACAGCTCTACCATGGGGGTTGGAACAGATGATCTCCAAAGGTTGCTTCCAAGCCAAATAATTCTATGATTTCCCTGAAGACAAAAATAAACTGGTGGAAATCAAAAGCAGAAAAGTATTTTGGCATACCCACTTCCTGAGGAAAGAAAGTACATGTGGACGTAGTGCTTAGAAACCTAAAAAACTATTAATTTTAAAAACAAAGGCAACGCCATTGTAGCTGGCATTAAGAAACAGTAGGACAGTACAAACAGGGCAAAGAAGTCCTTTCAAAGAGAATATGAGAACAAACCAAAAATGGCTTAGGCTATCAAAAAAAATTTAAAGAGATTACAAGAAAAAAAACAGCCAGCAAGGACACTGGCACAGGGCCATTTCCAGATGCCACAACTAACTAGACACAGCATGAACCAACAGTGTTTAACAGGCACTGGGGAAATATTTCACATCCTCCTCAGCAAAATCACCTTTGACTTAAATATAGCAAAGAGGTTTTCTACTTGTTCTAAGCAATCATAAAGAGATAAAAATAACCCCATTCTGTTTGTCCTATTGAATAGGGGATTAAAATAACTGGCAAGGATTTAAGTCATGAACTTGAGGTGGATTCACCAGGTCACAATTGGAAAAGGAGAACTGCCAGTCCTTGATAAGCACAGCAATAACCACTCTTCTATATACCGAACCATTCTAAGGGAGTACAGCTTCCTTAAACAGCAATAACAGCATATCCTTTGATTTATACAGCAGTCCTGCAGCAATACAACCAACATCCTGTTTTCATCTTAAAGTACAGCTGAGCATTTTGTCCACAAGCTTTATTTATCAGAGTCCCCATAACTGAATGCCTTATCATTATAAAAAACAGCACCCTTCAACTCAGCAGCATTTTATCTTCCTGGTTCTTCCCTCCTGAAAATCCTTACGCAGTACTTACCTGATCTACAGAGCACGTACACGTTTACTGCAAACTTTGACACAATATGACTTAAAATTACAAATGTTAACTAAATACAATAACACACTTCTCCCACCCAGGAATTCATGTAAACCACCCAAGAAAATTCAGACAAAAAGGGTTTTCTTACTTCATGGATTTCAAAAGAAAAGACAAAAATATCTAAGCTGCCCGATCTCCTAAAGCTTGTAAAACACACAAATTCCTTATATCTGAAACCATCTCTAAGTTCTCCCTGGATTTAGAAGCTTTCCCTAAATATAACAGCAAATCTCTGTAAAATGCCTAAAAGAATATATGCCTAAAACATTTGATCAGACATAACATGGATTATTTCAAAATTCTGTATCCTCTGTTACCACAACAGTCAGAAATGCAGTATTTTCTACATTCTTACCCATGAAAGTAACCAGCCAAAGAGCAGTTTGAATTATTTGCATGCTCATACTCTGTAACCATGCAGGAACTCATGAACATGCCATTCACATGCTGTCACACTTTAGAAATAGAAAGACCAAGAGTGCTTAACTCTTTACCACTTTATTTGTTTGAAAGTTTTAGAAGAAATTGTTGCTTATTGAATACATTAAATCACTAAAAATTTATAAAATTAGGGAACTTTTGCTAGCTATATAAGACAATCCACACTTTTTACCCATTTATCCTCAAGCAAATGGTAAGCTGCATGTCAGCACAATCTAGTGAAAACAAAAACGCAATTACTAACACCAATATAGGGCAAACTTTTTATTTAGAAGTTAATGGCCCTGATTCAAGAGCAATAGAGAAACTTGGATTTGTCTGGCCAGAAGACAGCCTGCAGTAGGGGCAAAGAACAGGCAAAATTACTGCCAACACTGTACAGCAGAAGAAGCCAAAGTGACAAGGATGCAGATCATAACATCATCTTGAGTGTCTACTCCTAGGAGAAAGGTCAAGGACAAGCTGCAGATAGTTCATTTGCTAAAATCTCCAAAATTTGTCACGATTTTCCCACATTTAACTGCAGCAGATCAGAGCTTCACTCGTCATAAAACCAAAGTTAACAAGTGGAAAACCAGAGTAGTCAATTTGGATAAAAAGTTAATGAGCAGCTATCTATACAGATCATAGAAGCAGAACAAGGGAACACTAAAACTCAGCTGCACATCTGTGACCTTTTCCAGAGTTCACCCTCACCCTGCTGAGTAAAACTAAGTGTCAGTAACCTAAAGCCCATCAACCTCCCCCAGGTACCATATTTTCCCTCTCCCAGTAAGTATGGGTTGGGTTTTGAATGCTTCCTAACAGAGGAAATCCATGAAAAGAACTCTGGCTTCGTATCAGAGAAGAGACTAAAATTGTGGCTAATGGCCATCCCACTGTTCTTCTGACATACATAAAATGACCATGATCAGAATTTTAGACATGTTTATTACCTGGATATAAAGTCACTAGCATAATGCTATGAAATTAAAGCAGAAAGGCTCTTTGGATACAGAAATTCAAAGCTGACACTTCAAAAACATCACAAACTACAATATCTTAAGGTGAATACAAAGAAACAAAAGCCTTGTCTAACATTAAAAACAGAAAAAGGAACTACCCTGGACTTCCATGATTTGATTACCAGCAGCTTATCACTGGCTTCTTCTGACTGAAGAAGAGGACATGAAGTTGCAACAAACTGAATTCACCAGCTCAACAGTAGCAGCTGTTGAGAAAGCTACTCAGTCAAAGAGAGACACAAACTTCCTTCTACCTAGAGAGTCCATAAGGGAGGGAGAGAGGTATGCAACCTCTATCAATTATTCAATGACTACCAAAATCCAAATAAAGAAACAAAAAAAAATGGTGGGAAGAGGAAGAACTAATCTCCACATCCAGTGTCAGATCATTGAATGAATCAGATCATACATCTGATAGATCTAGTGGCCAAGTAGATCTAGTGACCAAGTCACTTCTTTTTCATTGTCCCTTAAATATTTAAGTAAAAACATTTGTTAATCACAGTCACTGGTAAACACAATGATACACAATAGTGGTACAGGTACATCAGTTTGAGAATGTGACTCACATTTTCTGATGGATCTAATTTTATCACCAGAAGACAAAAGTTTTTTGAGTTAAATGGCTGTTTACAATTCCAACCAATGTTATGCTGTGTTTAGCTATGCCCTTTTGTCTTTGATAAAGGATCACATGATATTTTACAGACAGATAGGAGATCTGTCGACCATGTTGAGGATTTATTCACATGATACCACAAACTGACTCAAGAAAACAGTTAGTGTATAACTGAGATATGAAATATGATGTGACAGGACATGGGAAAAGCAAATAAGTATAAATAGAGTTTTCCAGATCTCATTAGGCTTTCAAAATTATTTTAAAATGAAATTTAAAACATTATAAAGTACTTCCAAACTTGGAGCTTTTGTTTGTAACAGAAAGACTCTTTGAATACTTAACCATTTTTACTAACTGAGACTATTTTGTCAGCAAATTAATTGCACTCTTCCCAATGAACTGTGGTAGAATTTTGCAAGGGAGTTGCTACATGAAGTTATTAAAGCTCTTCCAAGAGGCTCTGACAAACATTTTTACAAAATATACAATTCACTGGACATGTAATTTCCTACACTTCATCTCTACCATGAGCAGGAAGAGGCAGCATCAGCCTGTCAGAGAAAACACAGATTTCATTCAGGAAATGTGAAGGAATATCCAGCTGTTCTTCTCTCATGGAGACAGAATGCAGGACAGCTGCCTCTTATGCAGAGGGGCAGAGTGCTGATCAACACTACAGAGATCTTTCCACAAGACCACTCAGGGTACCAAGTAATTTCAAAGACTCCATCTATAAAAGTAGTATAGTACAGGATGAAATCTCAGCATTTATGTTATGTGTCATTATTTCCAAACAGTTTCAATTTTAACATAAAATCTTATTCTGAACTAAGTACTGGCAAGCAGTCTTCAAAAACAAAAGGAAAATAAAATCCTGTAAACCTGTTAGCTGGCAGGTTTTACATATTATAACTACAAAATCCAGGAAAATTTTTGGGTAAGTAAAAGCAGGATGAAAACCTATCAACAGGAGCCCATAAGCAGTATCTTAAAGAATACCATCATAAAAGAAAAACAAAACAAAACAAAAAAAAATCCTACCAATTTATTTGTTTGACTGTTTCTAAAACTATCATAGTATCACATCCTCAGTTCTTTTTCTAAAATAAAACATTGTATACCTTTAAGGTTTCATCCAACATTTACAATCCATTGCATTTCTATCCTCCTTTATTAACTTAAGACTTACGGATAAAGTTGCATTACAGCAGTGTATTTTGGGAGGAAGACTGGAAAGTTTGTAAGAATGCTTGGGCAGTGGAAATATAAGAACAGTCAAAGAAAGATGCTTAGAAATCAGAGAGTTCAGACAGTGATGTCAGATCCTTATTATTTTTCCAAAATAAGCCTCTTCAGATTCTCTCTTACACACCTCACTATTGACAATGAGCTCTGAAGAAGTGCTTATAAAATGCTTTGGCTTTCCCTATCTTCTACATTTTCACCTTGCCTTTCTGCAGAAGTGTATTGACCATATCTCAACAATAGGACAGTGCAGCAGGTATTTTGTGCCCTGCATTGCAAAGGAACCATCAAAACAAATAACAAAAATTATCAAGTTTCCAAAATCCTCTGATCCCTGCACATATCACTTGGTAGAAAACCAGACCTCTCTCCCTACTCCAAAAGAAAACCAATCAACCATCAGGAAACAAGAGAGAAGCATGAAGAAGCTGAAGAAGTAAAGACATATCTGACCTAGTTCCATCAGTTCATTTCTACAATAAATTCCTGATAATTTATCATGCTGATGTCAAATTATACCTGTATCAAAATCTGAGAAAGGACAGCCTGTAACACATGAATAAAATTATTGCTCCTGGCCCAAAAAAGTCATAGGTAAACTCTGACTTGCCTGAATAAAGAAAAAAAAATATTCATGTCTGTAGCTATCCCTTGCCAGCCTTGAGACGTCAGCTTCAAGTCCTGCAATGCCCAAGGCATCACTCAACTATAGATAACTGAGCAGATGAGATCAGCAACTGCAAAGACAGTTAATGACCCACTTCAAAATGCCACATAAAAGGGCCTGGGAAACCCTTCTCCGCTTCAACAGTGTAGTGAAAAATATTCTCAATGCCCATATAACTACAAGGGAATAAGATGCATTAAGCTAGGTAAAACAGAATAAACTATTTTTAAACACAAAAGCATATTAATAAAAAGAAGAATTTATAGTTTCAGAGTGAAGTCGGAGAAGAAGAGTTCGATACAGGCAGAATAGAAAAGGAGGAGAGGAAAGAAGAAAAGACAAAAAAAACTTATGGAAAGACCAAGCTGAAGGGGTAGGCTTTTTTCCAAATTTGAAGATTTAAAGGAATGCACAAAGCAAGAATGCTAAAAGATCCACCCAACTTGCTGCATTCTTACCCTCTCAGGCAAAAATGAAGTACATTTTTCTTTACTAGTAGCTGTAGACTTACAAACTTATTTAAGATTGAGCAGAAAGGAACTTCTTCCAAGCAGTGAGTACTTTAAAAAGTGAATTAGGTAAATATAGCTCAAGGAGGGTGCCAAGGATGGAATTAGTGAGGCTGATTTGTAATGTGGGTGGAAGGAGAGGATCAAAATTGCAGGCAAGGGGAAGTAAGAGACCATGAATTAGAGACCAGCAGAGGATACAGAAAAATTTATGTCTGGAGACTTCAGAGGGTAAATGGAAAAAGCAGTAACTCATCAGAAATGAAAGTTGGGAACCTGGAAACAACTTTTAACATATAATGATGTCTGATTTATGAGGACTTAAATATTCTGAATTTTTTTTTTTTAATTTAAAACTTTTAAAAATCAAAGCCCAAATTTACGGCAGGGGTTGAATTTCTGATTTTACACAAATGTGTGAAAATTATCAGAAATTCCTCCTCTAGAAATTTCACCTACTACACTACTGTCATCAATTAACACACACCTTGTTTGTCTTACTAACTAAAGAAGTAAAAGACCCATCCATCCATGCAAATAATTTTTTATGCTCTCAAATCCAGAACAGTTACATTTTTAATTCTGCACAACATTATTTTTTAATGAGAAGGACAGAATATTGAAGTCCATAGCTACTGGTAAAGAAAGAAGTACTTCATCTTTGCCTCAGTGGTTACACCCAGCACCATATGTTGTAAACATTTGTTTTTCCAACTTTAACAGATATTTTTGCTCCTCTTTTTTAGTAGATCACAGACAAAGCATTATTCCTCCCACATAAAAAGAGCCTTCAACATTGCTGTCACAGGAACAGTTAAACAATAGCCAGCTCAGTAGATTATCATACACCTGCGATATCATGCCTAGTTGCTTTGTCAGTCTAGTTTAGCAGTCCAGAAGGACTGAGCTAGGTTTTACAAAAGTCAAGAGCAATACAATGATACTTAAACAGATTGCAACCTAGGGAATGAAAAAAAAAAAAAAATAAAAGAAACCGAACATGGCACACCATATTCTTCCCTAACGCCCTTCAAATTACTTNGGGGGGGGTGAGAAAGGTGGCAAGGAGGGGACGCAGATGAACAAAAAAACCCAAATAAAACAAGCAAACAGTTAAACTGAATGAAACAAAAAAATGTAGCTCATTTTGTGGGGAAAAAATAGAAGAAGCAGTTCCTCCAGAAAAATTTGTAAATTGTAAATCTGTATTAAAGGCAGAACTGAAAATGCTTATGCTCTTCCCACTGCACAACATTTAAAAGTTAACCGTCAAGCCCCATGTACAGAAAAGCTTCAGTCTTCGGAAGAAAATCCATCTTAAGGTCTGACATTAAAGGTAAAATACCAAAAGGGAAAATTAATTCTCAATGGAAAATCAAGGCCCATGAAAGCAAAAAAACATTGTTAAATCAATATATCAATAACTCAGGAATATTAGATTGAAAAATTATTTCATTTTAAAGAAAAATACACATATTTCTAATGCTGTTCTATTGAGATGGGATGGTGTTTTCCTTGTTGAAGGTTTTTTGTCTCTTTCTGTTGGAGGAAAATTCAAGCTCACGACATTTCTTGTTTAACATAGAGAAACAGTTTGCATTGTTTGGGAAGGAGAAGTTTGTTTGTCTACTGTTAAATAAGATTCCAAACCAAGTAGCTCTGTTTCCAGAAGAGAAATTAAAATCAAATAAACATGCAGAAAGTATTTTTAAAACACAGCTAAGAAAGCTTCCAAGCTGTACTATTTCTTCAATAAGAACCTCTGTAGAGCTAAAGTTTGCAACAAACGCAATGACTTCTCGCAGAAGAAAGCTTAAGCCCAGGTAAAATTATTCACATACTCTATTTACTTTAACTGAAAGTAGTAATCTTGACAACCATGAGCATGCAGCAGAGTTGACATTAATACAAGTTCCCAAGGGAGATATTTCATAGATAGATTAGGGACTCATCCTTTAACACCTATGTCACTCTGATCATTTACAACCACCAAATAAATGCACATGTCCCTTCTGAACTAGATAATCTCCCAGCAAATAAAAACAAATCCAGGAGCTCTGAATTCTCTAAGAATTCCCATGGTATTCCATTTCTGCATTAAAAAATCCATCTCTTAAGCCATGAAAAAAGGCAGCTATATCCATCAGTCTATCACACAAAGATTTTAAGTCGGAACACATCTACTGGAACTCCAGTTAGTAACTGTTTAAATTTACTTCATAAAGAGCTGCATTTTTAATAGTGGGACCTTACCTCAGGAGAGCAACCAGGTGAAGCATCAAGTTTTTAATTGGTTGCTACAGCTCAGAACAGCAGGGGTCGTTTTCCCCCTTGAGCCCTCCATTGTTGCAAGCTGCACAGTCAAAGTTTCCTCTTCATTGTGCTAATGCTGGACACAGCCACAGAACTCTACAGGAATCTAGGAGCCAGCATCTCAGCTTCTTGTCATCCTCTAATGCCCTGAAGTCAGCTCTTTTAGAGCTATACACAGTGATAGTCACAGTGAAGAGCAACTTTCTCAGCCTGCAGACAGCTCTGTGAACTTCAGTTAGAGCAGCAGGGCAGCTGCTGGGGAAGCAAGTGAGAGCCAGGTCAGAAGAAAAGAAAGTGCACAATTAGACCCGGTTTAACTTGCAAGCAGCCATAAAAAAAGAACACCTGGCATTCCTTGTATCCACTATATTAACATAGCAAATCATTATACTTGTTAATTTCTAGAAAAATAAATATGTAGTTGAGCATGCTAACCTTGTTACAGCTCCAAGGGCTGGCTGGATAATCTGGCATCTGCTGTTCCCCAGCACACACAAAACTACAACAGTGGCAGCTCAGAACAGCAGTCAGTCTAGACAAACCAGCGTGCTCAGAAGTTTTTTTCCAAGCTACAGTGAAGATAGTCAGAAATGGTACTGCACTTTACAAAGGAAAACCTATTTAGGTGTTGCCATATTACAAGAGAAACAATTTTTTTGTGACCTTAAAACATTACTACTCAATTATTTTGTCTGTCAGATGACAGAAGTCCTGTAAAGACCTTCAGTTTCCTCTGGAATCTAAGGTTTCGGTCTCATACAATGGAGTCTTTTCTTCTTCCACACAACACAGATGAGCCTACCCAAACTCAAACTCAGGTTTATGTAAATACTGTGGTCCTATAAAGNATAAAAAGAGCCTTCAACATTGCTGTCACAGGAACAGTTAAACAATAGCCAGCTCAGTAGATTATCATACACCTGCGATATCATGCCTAGTTGCTTTGTCAGTCTAGTTTAGCAGTCCAGAAGGACTGAGCTAGGTTTTACAAAAGTCAAGAGCAATACAATGATACTTAAACAGATTGCAACCTAGGGAATGAAAAAAAAAAAAAAATAAAAGAAACCGAACATGGCACACCATATTCTTCCCTAACGCCCTTCAAATTACTTGGATACCTACATATAGAAAATTTCTCAGCAAGAGTAACACTACGCTACTGATGGTCTAATTTCCTTGAACATACTTATTTAACTCAATTCAGCAAAGATCCAAGCACATCTNAGATTGAAAAATTATTTCATTTTAAAGAAAAATACACATATTTCTAATGCTGTTCTATTGAGATGGGATGGTGTTTTCCTTGTTGAAGGTTTTTTGTCTCTTTCTGTTGGAGGAAAATTCAAGCTCACGACATTTCTTGTTTAACATAGAGAAACAGTTTGCATTGTTTGGGAAGGAGAAGTTTGTTTGTCTACTGTTAAATAAGATTCCAAACCAAGTAGCTCTGTTTCCAGAAGAGAAATTAAAATCAAATAAACATGCAGAAAGTATTTTTAAAACACAGCTAAGAAAGCTTCCAAGCTGTACTATTTCTTCAATAAGAACCTCTGTAGAGCTAAAGTTTGCAACAAACGCAATGACTTCTCGCAGAAGAAAGCTTAAGCCCAGGTAAAATTATTCACATACTCTATTTACTTTAACTGAAAGTAGTAATCTTGACAACCATGAGCATGCAGCAGAGTTGACATTAATACAAGTTCCCAAGGGAGATATTTCATAGATAGATTAGGGACTCATCCTTTAACACCTATGTCACTCTGATCATTTACAACCACCAAATAAATGCACATGTCCCTTCTGAACTAGATAATCTCCCAGCAAATAAAAACAAATCCAGGAGCTCTGAATTCTCTAAGAATTCCCATGGTATTCCATTTCTGCATTAAAAAATCCATCTCTTAAGCCATGAAAAAAGGCAGCTATATCCATCAGTCTATCACACAAAGATTTTAAGTCGGAACACATCTACTGGAACTCCAGTTAGTAACTGTTTAAATTTACTTCATAAAGAGCTGCATTTTTAATAGTGGGACCTTACCTCAGGAGAGCAACCAGGTGAAGCATCAAGTTTTTAATTGGTTGCTACAGCTCAGAACAGCAGGGGTCGTTTTCCCCCTTGAGCCCTCCATTGTTGCAAGCTGCACAGTCAAAGTTTCCTCTTCATTGTGCTAATGCTGGACACAGCCACAGAACTCTACAGGAATCTAGGAGCCAGCATCTCAGCTTCTTGTCATCCTCTAATGCCCTGAAGTCAGCTCTTTTAGAGCTATACACAGTGATAGTCACAGTGAAGAGCAACTTTCTCAGCCTGCAGACAGCTCTGTGAACTTCAGTTAGAGCAGCAGGGCAGCTGCTGGGGAAGCAAGTGAGAGCCAGGTCAGAAGAAAAGAAAGTGCACAATTAGACCCGGTTTAACTTGCAAGCAGCCATAAAAAAAGAACACCTGGCATTCCTTGTATCCACTATATTAACATAGCAAATCATTATACTTGTTAATTTCTAGAAAAATAAATATGTAGTTGAGCATGCTAACCTTGTTACAGCTCCAAGGGCTGGCTGGATAATCTGGCATCTGCTGTTCCCCAGCACACACAAAACTACAACAGTGGCAGCTCAGAACAGCAGTCAGTCTAGACAAACCAGCGTGCTCAGAAGTTTTTTTCCAAGCTACAGTGAAGATAGTCAGAAATGGTACTGCACTTTACAAAGGAAAACCTATTTAGGTGTTGCCATATTACAAGAGAAACAATTTTTTTGTGACCTTAAAACATTACTACTCAATTATTTTGTCTGTCAGATGACAGAAGTCCTGTAAAGACCTTCAGTTTCCTCTGGAATCTAAGGTTTCGGTCTCATACAATGGAGTCTTTTCTTCTTCCACACAACACAGATGAGCCTACCCAAACTCAAACTCAGGTTTATGTAAATACTGTGGTCCTATAAAGCACATTAAAAAAAAAACCCCAAAAAACACAAAAAACAGCAACTGCAGAAAGAAAAGAACCTACCCCTAAGGTAACACTTAAAAGTACCTTCCAGTCTCAAGCACTTTTTCCCTTCAAATGCTTTTCATAACTCACTATCTAGCTCTCACTTTTCTTTTTCACAGTATACCAACACACTTGGACAAAGCTTGGAAGTAACTCAGCTGATCTCTATTTGTGTATTACCCTCCTACACATTTTTTCACCCTAGTATCCACATTCCACACCCTAGAGTTTTCTTGATCTCATTCCCATAGCAACACACTCCAGCAGGGAACATTACCAGTAACTATTCCATAGTCACACAGCTATGACTTCAGACTTGACAAAGTTTGAGTAAACAGTTTAAAACAATAAAATTTAAAAATACAACATTCAGTTAATGGCATCAGTGTCATTCCACTATTTGAGGTTCCCTTGCTTAAGGCAGATACATTAAGAAGAACAACACAATCACCTCAAGAAGTGTTATGTGTACATTCGAAACTCAGTCGGCAAATTGGCCCCTGGAATGATTAGCATTCAAGTGGCTCCCGATGAGCATCCACTCACAAAGGAGCTAACTTCCCTGCTTCCAATATCCAGCAAGCTCTACACTCCCAAATTCTCAAAATTCCTTCCATTTTCTCATTGCTCATTTACTTATTCTTCATCAGAGTAATGGGGGTGAGAAGAACACACTATGTATTATCTTGAAGTCCTTGGTCTAAGAAACAAAGCACATCTAAGATAAGGACTACCTGTTAGACCCATAATGGCCTAACCTCTAATCCTAGACATCACTACCACTTCATAGCAGAATAGAAAAGGTCTTGCACTTAATGATAAACATGTGTCTACAATATACGGAACAATGGCATCAGCTAATTCATTGCAAGAGAAGTAGTTTCATCCTTTAGTAAATTTCACCAAACTGAGTAAATTCTGACACATACCCAAGTCCCCCCCCCCCACTCTGGGGCTGTGGCTGGGGCACAGAATGCTTGGTTTGAAGCTATTGCTACACTTGCTCTCCCTTCCCACACTCCACAACAGGAAGGACTTTGATTTATACTTGAACAAACCTGTGGCTATGCTGTGAGCTTTTCCAAGCTTGACACCACACATTTGCCAACACTGCACCACAGCTGATGACTCTGTAATGTGATTGAAATTATTTGATAAAAACTCAGTTACATGCAAGAGAAAAGGTAAATTTCTTGGGTTTTCTGAAAATATATCTCACTTCCTGAGACAGCCCTGGAAATCAAGTGAAAAAGACTTTTCTCCTGTTCTCCTTAAATTTTTCAAATACATCCACTAGGCCAAGCAACAGTGAATGAGAACCTGAAGACACACAGGAGAAGTGTTTCTGGCACTAAGCTAATCAAAGCTGTTTGGCCCTGCCCCTTACCCCACACAACCAGCTCTCTCTTCAGCCCCTGGAGAGTAGCTCCATCTCCTTAGCATATTTTTGTCAGACACACAATGAAAATGATAAAAAGAAAAGGGGTTTGCTTGGGTAAAGCAGGTCAGAAGCTGTTACTTTGTATGGAAGCATATAGTTTTAAATATGATTTATGGGAACAAATGAAATAACACAAAATTCTCAGAAATGTTACCTCAACATAAAGCTAGTATTTCAAAGGATATCAATATTACATTTACCAAAATCTACATTTGCTCTAATATTCTAATGGCATATTAAGCCATAATACATTTCTTCATGGTAAAATCCTGTGTCAACTACTGACATCTACTCATAAAGTAAAAAAGAATTTACTATAGATTATGGGACTGCTGTCCAGCAACAGTAGGAAAACTACAGCTACTTCTTTTTTTATTTATAAATGTTAAATCACACATTTTCCAATCATTTCACAAAGCAAATTCAGCTCTGTGATGAACAGGAGCAGACTTTACCAACTGGCCCAGCAGGAGCTCTATCTCCTGAGTGCTGCTCAGACAGGGTAAAATAGATGAGCTGTAAAACTGTCCAGCCAAGTTTCTCTTGCCAGGAGAAGAAACTATGTGTCATGGTTAGCCAGTTACTGGGCACACCTCCTATTCATCATACTCCAAAATATTCCACCCAGTTGCTGGGCACACTCTCTATTTGCCATATTATAAACCAGAAAAAAAAAAAAAAAAAAATCCAGCAGAGGCCATTTTTAAAAAAAACTTTTCTTATTTACCCTGATGTACAGAGAGAATAACACAGGCATGTTTCTCACCAAATTCAGACAAATATTTTTACCCACAACCGGTTTTAATAAACAATTTTTCAATAGGAAAGCAGCATAATCCCACATTTAAAAAAAGACAGGAATTTTTCCCAGTTGCTTATCCCCATAGATCTGATAACAAAATTCTGTATTAAAGAGCCACCAGTGATCAAGTTATATATGAGTTCCAAGCTTTAACTAACATCAGTGTTTGAAATCTACAAAACACTACCTTCTCAGCAGTCAGCATAAACAAACTTTCTCAGCTTTAAGAGTTACCAGCAATTACTGCACAGAACTTCAAATAGTGATTTAAGAACATACTGGCTGGTAAACAGTTTTCAGCTGCAGATTAACACTTTCAACCCAGCTAGACAAGTTAAGAAGAGATGTAATGCACTATATTACACCTTTCGGTAATACAAAAAGAGAAATACTATTTTAACTGAAATTCTTCCCAGATTGCACAAATTTTCCTATCATCTCAGAGAGGGAATAGTAACTGCATAGTATTAAAAAATGTATCTGTGGACTATTTACAGTAAAACTGGAAGTTGTCTTCTTTTCTGGTATACCCACATTTTTTCTTCAAATCCAGCATTTTACGAGCAAATGAGACCATCTTACAGAAATAGTTAAGATGGTCAATGAAGAACTTTTGTAGCAAGAAAGGCATGGCAACTTGATTTTCTAAGTACCAAAGTATATGTGAACAGCTGATAAAAGGCCTGCAAATCTCTCTGCAGGGCTAATGCAATGAGCACTACTGCTAGCTACACGTTTCTCGAAACTGAGAAGTTGACGTTGGAAGATGCTTGAAGTCACATAAAGGGAACTGAGATGTCAAGCAGCAGCCAAAACTCACTATACCAAACAGCTTTATGGCAGGCAACAGGCCTAGAGGAACTCTCAGAACAGACAAAGTTTTAATTGTGTCTTTTTGCTTACTTTTATGTTCCTGCTCCCAAGTAAAACTGAAGACTTACAAGATATACTGTTTTTGCCACTCCCTAACCTGGAAAAAAACCACTATTATCCTACACTCAGTCCTTCCAACTCTGCTTAAATACAGAAGAGTCTTAAAAACACGGTTATTATCTATACTGTAATTATACCTTCTACATTGATCAACAATATAAAGTCAATTTCTAAACGCCTACATATAAATGTGGAATGGTGACAAAGCCTTAAGTGAATAAATACCCCTCCTTTTATGAGTCTTCCATATTCACTGCAGCCATGACTTCGAACTGATTTGATTACTGCTGCAAATACTACAGTAAATTGCCATCATCTGCATCTGTTTATCCTGTAGCCACTTGGTCAGCAATGCAAGTAATTCATTTTTGCCAACAGCATGGAAGCTGCACAAAAATGGTCATGTTAAAAAATATACCCACCATGTATTTTGACCATTCCATTTACAGATAACTTCGGCAGTCTTACCAGTATTTTGAGTCACTCTAGTTCTTAGTAAAGTCACTGAATAAACCAATTTTCTTCAAATGTACCTGACTACTTAAAGAAAAATCCTCCCCCTCCTGATGTATACCTGGGGTAGTTTTACTCAGAACCTAAAAAACATATTCTTTAACGTTAGATTTTCTACCATAAGAAAACAAAAACAGAGGGGCCTAACGCGTAAAAGGAAACAAGCCAGCCCTTTTACTACTCCAAACAGATGCTGCTTGTTTACTTTCTTTTCCCCAGCGTCGGCAGTTCCCAGAGCACCGAGGAGGGCGCAGCCCTCCCATACCGCCGCCACTCTCACCCAGAGAGCTGGAAGCTAATCCACACACGTAAGATCCGCACACCTAAGGATGTTCCGACCAGCAAGTGTTGACTTGCAGGGATTTGCCAAAGGCGCCGATCCCGGCGGCACCGATCCCGGCAGCGCCGTGCACCCAGCAGGTCCGGCGCCGGCAGCGCTGCAATCCAGCAGAGACACGGGACAGCAACGCCGGCGGGGGGGTTGCGGCTCGTCCCTGCGGGAATTGCACACGGCGCGGGGATGGCGCTGCAGCCACTGCTAGGCCGGGCACGGCCAAGACAGGCGACAGCGGCCCGACGGGCTAGTCCCGCAGCCCCAGCCGGGAGCACTCACCAGGAGCACCGGCCGGCAGCGGCGGTCGAGGGCTGTGGAGGCGCCGCGGCCGCTCCCGCAGCAGTTTAACGGTCGCGCCACTCCATCTGCCAGCAGTCCCGCCGCAGCAGCCCCGGGAAGGGGCACAGGAAGCGCGCCCCGCGCTGGGGAGCTGCCTCTTGCCACTGGCTGCCTCCCGAGCGCCGCACCTCATAGCCGGACGCGCAGGGCACCGCCCTCCCCGACCCGAGCTGCCCCCTCGCTCTCACCTCACCTCACCTCACCCAGCCCCGCGCACGACCCGGCACGGTCCCGGCTCCCGCCGGTTATCCCTCCGAAGCCGGGGGCGGGCGCACTCCCGCCGGCGCCCTGAGCTCTGCTTACCCGGAGGGCGGCGGGGCGGCCGCCGGCCGAGGGCAACCGTCCATGCCGACGGGCAAGGGAGTGCAGAGCGGGCGCAAGGCGGGGACTTGTCTGCACCGCCGCGGCTCCCCGCCTCACCTGCTCGGGGCGGGCTGAGGAGGACGGCCCCGCTCCGCAGCCCCCGGCTCCGCCTCGCCCCCGAGCCCGGGCATTCCCCGCTGTTTACGGCCCCGACACTGGGCGCCTGCCCGGGCGGCGGCCGCGGTTACGGGCTGCGCCAGGCTGCTGCCCGCTCTCGGAACCACACCTTGGGCGCAGGGGAAAAAACACAGAAGCAATAATGAAGATTNAAAAAAAAAAATAGAAAAAGCAGAACCGAACTTTGCGGCGAGAAACTTGAAACGCGGAACCTTCCCCGCTCCGGCACGCACGGAGACATAGAGAGTCCACACCCGGCTGTCCCTCCAGCTGCGCCTGGAGTGGGGGCTCCGCTCGGCCCCGGCCGCGGGCTGTCAGCGGCCAGCGGGGACAGGGCCGCTCCTCCCGGCTGGGATTTTCCTCGGGCTCAGCTCTTTCCCATTCCAGCCACCAGGGCGCGAGGCGAAATCCCCACAGGTGGGGAGAACCAGGCGTGGAGCCTGGGGCCGGGATGCGGCGGGGTCTGGCACCCTCCGGAAAACTGTTCTGCCCGGCCATTAGGGCTGGGTCGCCCTGTGCTCGCTGCCGAGCGCGCCCGCGACGCAGCTAAGACAGACCTTGTCACAGGTGACGAGCTCCCGCGGACAAGAGCGGTTTCAGGCTGATCTGAAGTTTGCTCGCTGAGCATGACTGCACCTCAGCTTTTCTGTGCAGTAATAATTGAGCAGATCGGGCACTAGCGCGCTGCTTACCTGTGTCAGCACAGAGAGCTCTTCCTTCTGTGCTGTGGGACCAGATGACGTTGCCCAGTACATACAACTCTATATACAGGTAACATTTTGCCCAATGTTTAAAAAAAGTTGAAAAATAGCCAACATCAAAACGTTATTAATACTCGATGTTAACGTTCTTCATAGCTAGTGTAATACTGTATATAACATTGTAGAGATACTGTACTTTAATAACGTTTTGCTTCTCCCTGTATGTGCCCTTCTCATCTGCAGTGTGCTTCTTCAATAGAGATTTTTTTCTGCTTTTCTGCTTTTTCACTGGATACTAACCCTGAAGCCACCTGTTTTGACAGACCCTAGAGGTTGTTCACAGCCTGAATAACCACATGCCATTATCAGGCACACCCCATTAATCTGTGTATGTTTCTTAAATCAAAAAATTAATTACTGCTGAGTCAGATGCATTTTCCATGGTCCATTTTTCAGAGAGGCAGTGTTCAAGGAATTGATCAATTAAGAATCTTAGAACAATTTAATTGAGGACCTTATGTAAGTTTTGGACCCTTTTTTTCTTTTGACAGTACACTTTCTATTCTCACATTCCTGAAATTGTTTTGCTGCTTCCTAGGTTAGGATGAAGGTTGATAAATTCTTTTGCATGTTGACTGTTCCTGCAATCAGGGCATGGTGACTTTCTGCATTCAGTTTGTAGCATTAGTTTAAATACAAACGAACTTTCTGCAAACCATTATGTGACAGCACCTTCTAAACTCTAATGAAGCTTCCATGCTGCAAAGGTGTGAGATGATTCAATAGTATAATGGTGTTTCAACTGAAGAGCCTGTAGCTGATTGTATCTTACCTAGAATAATTACATGTGTCGATGTCATGTTGTTATCCCTTCTAATAAATTTTGCATCACCACCAATAGATAAGGAGTTGTTGTACCACTCCCTTTATAATCTTATTTTTAAGCCAATGTATCCTATAGTCTATTTCTTTTGACAAGTATTAATGCCACAAAGATTGCAATCTATTGAATGGCTCAAATGGGCTCATAACAGAAACTAAGTAATGCTAGGCAGAAAAGGGACATTAGGGAAATAACCAGAAAACAAAAATTATTAGTGGTGACAGTTTCAATAGAGCCTAGGGGATTATCCAAAAAAGCAGTTCACTGAATAATGACAATCTCACTTTAAGAGGGGAGAGGTTATGCTTATTGTCTTACACTACCACATGTCTTACACTTTTCTCAGTTGTTAACTAAACGCATCTGAAATTCTGATCACTGGAAACATTGTAGGCTCTAAACTTGAGTGCCTGCAGGCCATGTTCTGCAGTGGCAGTTTTACAATAACTAGACTTAAAGTAGTTGGGTTTATGAGGTACTGGAGATATCATTTCTCTTTGGGGTCTCAGTTTTTAGAGACAGATTCTGGACTCCTATGGCATTTTCTTTCTTTATCAATAGAAAAACAGTTCTGTGTTTGAGTTTCAAAAGATGTTGACAGAATCAAATGCTCTTTTAAAAATTTTTCTATTTTTATAAAGTTTGCAACTTTGTCCTGAGTTCAAGACAATGTTCATACAAATCAAACCTCTCATACATGATGAACAGAAGGCTGCATCAGAGAATACCAAGTTAACACACTATTCATTGTCTGTCTCTTCTGAATAGCCAAAGGGGGAAGAAAAACAAACAAAACAAAACCACAAAACAAAACATTTAAAGCTCCCTAGATTTTTCAAGCTGATCCATGAAGATATCATTGTAACAAGTAATGAAGTGGTAGGTTATTAATTACACTGTTGCAATAATGTCATCTTTTGTCCATGGTTTGAGGTAAAACAATCCTTTATCTGGAGGCATTAATCCATGTGGTAAACTGCCACCTGCTGCATTTAGTGAATGTACTCGGTGCCACTGTATATTTAGTATAAATGTTTGTAGATTATTACCTACTTCTGATTATTGTTAGCATAACCTTCAAATTATGCAGGTAGTGAGCACTGCTAATTGCAACTGATATTTGAAGGAGAACTTCTATCCTGGGTAGAGACATGAAGTTACAGGTATCTTACTAACTATGGGATTTTTTTTACAAGTTAAATTACTAAAAACAAAGTCTTGCCTGTTCTAAAAAAGCAGCAATGTCCCATGATATTTTTCATAACAGTCAGAAGTTGACCTAGATGGCTTCAGTACTTTTGGGTGCTCTCCTCTGGTCAAGAGTTTGTTGAAAATGCAACTACAAATATTTTTGAATGAAAGAACCTATAAAATGTAATAGACAGTATGATTTTCAGAGAGGTACACCCATTATTACATAGGGTGAAAGCTTTTTGAAGTGCTAAATAGACCACAGGAGCCTTACATTATTTTTTCACTCTTGTAAAGGTCTGCTTACCAGGTCTTTTTAAATTTCTTAATATATAACAGGTTATGGTGACATTTTGTGATTTAAGGATGCAACCTGAATGCACTCCTAATGTGGTTTGTGGTACATTGAAAATCATTTTGTGTCACATTATAGTTGTTGAATGTTATTGTGCAAAGTAGGTGTCAGATTATGGAACTGAATGGTGTTTTCCTTGTTAAATTACTTTTCTGATGCATAATTAAATACATTAAAAAAGCTGAGCTGTTTACTCTATACATTTTATCATGTATACCAGACATGATCAAAATCAAGTTTTTAACCTTATACTATAAACACAAAGCAAGGAAATATTCTATGATTTTTCATTTTGTTTAAATGAAAAATAAATTTTTTCCCCAGAGTAGTCAGTCAGCCTACACTGCATCCTGTTAGCAGTTGTTGATTCTGTGTTTGCATTCCAGAAGGGAGGTTAGGTTTTGGGAACGTGCACACACACGTACATAGCTCCTGAAAGCATTGCTGTAGGCACAGGGACAGGTTAGGGAGCCCATTTAAACTGTGCACTTAACTGAAGATCATTGTCCCCCATACACAGCACTGCTGAGTGCACACCTTGAATCCTGTGCTCTGTTCTGAGCTACAAGAGAGAGACTGAGGTGCTGGGGCATAATCAGCTTTGGCCTGATAGGCAAAGTAGAAATAAGGCTACAAAAAACTACACTATATACTTTCAGATATAGGACTAAGTAATTTCTACCTTCTGTATAAGATTTTTCCAGTAGTCAATACTACACATAATACTGCCCCAAATAGTTTTTGCTCCTAATATGTGTATTACAGGCATTTACTTTCTTAGAGATACATTGTCCTTTTAGGTCATATTTAAGACCTGCATAATGATACTGTGATGTATTCTCATTACTACCATTGGGTTTTCACTCTGATAGTATTTAATTTCTGCCTTTGGATCATGAAAACAAATGTTTTACTGCTTACAAGTCATGATTTCTAAGTTATTTTGTTGCTGAGCAGTATTTTTTAGGATGCATTAAATAACAATTAGTGAAAAGTTCATGTGGATTAACATTGCAATTGAGTAACATTAGAAACCTTTAGACGATGCTGAGTAGTGAGTGATATAAGGTGTAGAATCACATATGCTGTGAAGTATCCTTGCAAAATTAATTATTTTTTAAAACAGTTTTGTCTAATTCTTTCAAATCATGTTAGCCACAGTCTCAGTTGCAATGAAAGATAGATGATTCAAATGTTAATCGTAGATGGGGTTTAGAAGAAACTACAAGTTCACTAAGTTACTCTCATGCACTACATTTCCACATTTTGAATGCGCATAGTGTGCAAAATCCTCAACATTGAAGTCTGCAAAGCCTAAACAGTAAAAAATATTTCTGAAGAAAATCACCTCCGGAAAGAAATACATTCATAATATCTGTTCAATTAATTAGTACTTCATTAGCTTATGGCTTATTATAGCATATGTCATAACACTACAAGATACATAATTTCCTTTTTCTATTAGAAAAATACACTTAGGTACAAAGGGAATTGGGGATTTCTTCCACAGAGATAGAGAAAATGTAGCAATAGCTAAGCTAAAAGCAGATGAGTTATCTTAGGTTCCGAAATCTACATTGCTATGGTTGT
Organism: Bombycilla garrulus; assembly: GCA_013400315.1. NCBI lineage: Eukaryota > Metazoa > Chordata > Aves > Passeriformes > Bombycillidae > Bombycilla > Bombycilla garrulus. The sequence continues at coordinate 2,813 of VXBU01009514.1, read as the reverse complement.
ACTGTGTCATGAAAACAAGATATATTAGCCAAGGAGAAGCCTTAAGCTGCACAAATTTGTATCTCTTGGTACTTAGCCAGCTTGCTCAGAACTAGCCTGGTAACTTTACAGCCCTCATGCTTTCTGGACAGCCCCAGAGGTGCTACATACAAAATATGGACTCTAATGCGATATGTTAAGATGTTTTGGAAGCATGGAGAGGAAGTTAATTGCCTCACTTAGATGGTATGAACTGTGTACTTTGATTGGACAATTGAATAAATGGGGAGGAGAGACAGGAGAGATGTTCCTCTTCTGGAATGCTCACAAGCAAGTGAAGTTGCTCTGTGTGCAGTGTGCTTATCCAGGTGTGCTTTAGGGCCTACAGCTGAAACACGCCCCACAGCCAAGCTCCAAAGGGACACATCATGTCTGTTCTAAACACAAGATAGCACTGAGATGTTCAACACAGACAAATCAGAGATAGTTTTCATCACTGTGCACACAGTGAATTCTAAAGACCTGGAGAAATGTATTTGTTGGGAAAAAAGCTCATTCCACCTTCATATGGTAGCAGTTTGAAGAATACAACACTGCAGTTATATTTAAGTCACATTCTGCTTCATAGATGTAGAAATTACTAGTGTTCTAAGCTTTTAGAAAGCTAGAAATTTTTTTTTCCCAATAAGCATTTGAATAGAAGTCATTAACATATACTTACACAAAGGTTTCAGAGTACCTGGCAGAATTCACCAACCTTTTCAAACACACTGGACAGGAGCCCAAGGCTGTGTATTACAACTGAATGTGGCTTTAAGTCTAATATAAGCTTCGTCATGGGGAGATGAAGCATTAGTTAGAGAATTCTTTTACATTTTAATCTGAAAATTATTACTGCTGAGTTCGAGAACTTGCATAAATAATTTCAAAGCCCAGCTTTGACTGCTTCTTTTCTGCAGTTTGCCATTGTCTCCTTGTAGAATTACCTCTTTAGTGAGCATCTATGCATAGTCAACACAGCTTGTGCAGACATGTCAAAGACAGTTTTTAATTAGCATATGCATGAAGCTCAGCTCAGGCTAACAGCTCAGTTTCAGAGCCAGGTTTCTGGAGAATGTAGAATTTAAATTATTTCTCTTTTTGGCTATGCTTAGCAGCTGTACACAGGGTAGAATAGCTCAAGGTATATTCTCTGGTAAGAATCCACTACAATATATATCACTATCTGCCCTGTAAACAAAAAATGGTAATTAAGCAGCAATGTAGTCTCACATTTAACAATATGCCCCTGGCAACACAGACTGAGAAAGCTGTCTTGCCTTTGTGATTACTGTATAAAAACATAACTTGTATCCATACCTATTTGCTATTGATGTACCAAACTGCAGTGTATATATTCAGTGTTATGAACAAGTTCCGAAGTTGTTCCACTTGACTGTAAAATTGCACTGGTTTTTGGTGTTAATTGTTGATGTTAAATACTCACTCTGTTCCGGTTCGGTGACCTTGCCCATGTGCCCTTCCCCTCCTGTTGGGTGGTCAGGGCAAGGGTGCAGCGGGAGCTGGGCACCAGGGGTGGGGAGATGCTGCGAGGCAGAGGCCCTGGGGCGTGGCTGTTCCGGGGCTTGCCCGGGGCGGGGCTGCCACGGTGCGAGGCCATGAGGGGAGATGTAAGGTGACTATATGTAAATGAAGAGGGACGCAGAGGACGCTGGATACCATCCAAAGGAAAAATACTCCTAGAACGAGCCTGCATGATATTTGGAAAAACCAGCAATGCATCCCACTGAGAAAGGAACGGAGCTGTTCTTTTATTGAAGTTTAAAAACTGTGGTGTTGTCACCATAACTGCAAGGGAACTGGGTTAGAAGGAGGACCTAGAACAGTGAGCCAACAAAACGGCTAGTAGGGACTCTCGCAAGGATGGAAAGCCCAGCTCTGCTGCACAGGAAAGCTGAACTCCTCCTCCTCTGGCTCATCCATTGGGAGCAGCGGCAGTGTGTGCAACCCCTCGGGGCCCTCACCCAGAGCTGATTTTTGCGGGGATCTCCTTAATCCCAGGAGACCCCGCAATATGTAGAAAAGTCCAGGTTTCCGGCCCGTGCTGTTGAAGGAGTAGTCTGGAGTTGTTTGTTCGTGTTCTCAAGGCAGTTTATTAGGTCCTTATCAAAGATAGATTTCTCTGCCCTGCCAGGGTCGACACAGAACGCGTCCAGAGACACACTGTACCCGCCCCGGGTGNCTTCTTTTTACTTATAACTACTACTATTTTACTATCTAAGTTTTTGTGACCTGAAATTCCTCATACAAAGATGACAACCTGTTCCATAGGTTAGAATCAGAGCTACAGGTATTTTTAGTATCATTCCAGGGTCCCTGACACCTCTGGCAAGGCTGAAAAGCCTCTTGACCAGGTTTTGGGTCAGCCAAAGGCATCATAGGAACCCCCTGGGTTCCAACAATTTTCAATAAAGGCAATAAAAAGGAGCTGGTCTCCTTGCCCATTTATTTCATTCAGCATCATTAAATGCTTCTAATTTAAGCAGTTACATTTTAATTAAGTTTAATTTTATTTAAGAAATGTTTAAAGCATTTTCCAGCACTAGTTTTCCCATTTGTTTTTAGTAGAAGGATTGTGACTAAACACCATAGGGTGCACTCTTCCTGGCACCAGAGATGCTGTTCTTTAAATCTTCCTTCCTTCTAAACTGCTGTGCTAAAATCACTGCTTACTATTCACTGAGTAAGGCATAGTTTGGAAAGTTTCATTTGTATCTTGCCACAATCAGGAAGGGGAAAAAAGGTTTAACAATTGTATTGGGTTGAAGACAGGT
>VXBU01009464.1:0-20642 GCA_013400315.1 Bombycilla garrulus | reverse complement strand
GTGTCTCAGAAAGTTTTGCTGTGTCGACCTCGGCAGGGCAGAGAAATCTACTTTTGATAAGGAACCAATAAACTGCCTTGAGAACACGAACTAAGGACTCCAGAGTGCTTCTTCGGCTTAGACAGCTGATGAGAAAAGGACTTTTTGTACACTGCTGGAGAACTCGGGACAGGGAAGTCTCCGGCAGAGAGCTCTCTCTGGCCATCCCCTGCAGACAGCACAGTCCAGCAGAAGGATGCAGGGAGCGAGTGCAGTTTCTGATAACGAACTCTGCGCTTCTTCTCTCCCCTATTTGCTCTCAGAGCCAGGCTTAAAGATGCAGAACTCAACACCCAGCAGAAACAAACAACTGGGGATACAAGCATCATAAAGTCACTCCAGGACATCACCTAAAGGTATAGCTTTTACAAGGAAATGTCAAACACATCTCTAAAGATTGAAGGGTGAGAGGTAGAGACGTGACCTGACCACAAACCATCCATCACAATAAGTATGGACAATATTTGTATATGTTTATTCTCAGGCTCTAAGAGTCTGGCTTCATCCTTTCAGAGCATTTCTGCCTCCCTGTTATTGATGCCACATGGGGGAATGACGAGTATGCTCACATTTTCACTGTACAGACAGACTTGTACTAGTCTGAACAGCAGCAGAAGTACAAAGATGTTATTCTTCTGACCCAGCTTGGGAGCATCAGTTCCAAAGATGTTATCTGTTCAGTGGTTTTGTGGTCCCTCTCAGTGGGACACTGCACCTTTCAGCCAAGTAGGTTGCATGATATCCCCTTCTCCTTTTATTTTGGTAATGGCAACCTCTTTCTCAGCAGTATTTAAGAGCAGCTCAGGTTGCTGCTATGGTTGTACAATTGTTAGTACTGACACAAGGAGGAAGGACATGAGGGAAGGAAGCATGGCTAACTTAAAAGACATGTGTGAAGCCACCGCTTTAGATCACAGCAGTTAGATTAATGAGATGTAATACCCTAAACAGTTAACTACTGTGAGAAAGTTTGATTTAGAGGCACAGCACTTGCCTGTTTGAAAATGCATGACTATTCAGCATTGCAAGGAAGAAAGTGATACAGGCATAGAGCTTGCTTTCTTATGTTCTTCCATCTCCATGCTCCCTCCTGAGGAGGGAAAAGGGATAGATGGCTTGCAGCCATCATTCAAATACCTACGTGTGTCTGCATGCACTTGCATTATCAGGACAAACCAGAAAGGTTTTGCACCGAGAAATGACCTTTAAATGTGTTGTGCCTTACACAAACGTCATCACAATTACGGGAAACTAGGGAGCGAGGAAGACACTGTTTAGAAGCACATGAACAAACCATAAAATCACTATGTTCCAAGACCAAAAATGAAAGCAGAACTGAAATTACGTCATTCTGGGCTGTCTGCATAACATGTTGACAACCTAATCTGAACATTAGGAATTTTGTTACTCACCAAGAACTTTGGTTTTACACCATGTAATTAATCGACTGAGATGCGGAAAAACGATTACAAGTCCAAGAAGTACGTAAGACTGTAGGAGAAGAAGATGAACAGTTTAAATACAGTTATCAAAATATAAATTACTTTCCAGATTTAATATGAAACTCCACCTAAGACACATTGAGAAAAGGAATCTTGACTTGCAAAAAGAAAAAGGGCATAGCATATGTGGGATTAGGACTGTGAAACAAATGGCCTACGTGACTTTAAGCATTGCCCAAGTAACTTCTTGCATGATATCAAGGACAAGATAACAGGAACGTTGTGCTAACAAGAACAAGAAGTAAGCATCTGAAACAGGAGGATAAATATTACTAACAGGATATTTGGCCTCAACCAAGATGTGCTGACAACAAATATGCAACGCAAGGCTTGACCAATTAGAAAATGTATAAGGACGTGTGCTTGCTGTGTGAATGTCATATGCAGCCAATCAGGAGTTAATATATGTTTGTACCTTTTTGCTGAGTATTATAAATATTGTTGATTGAGCTGAATAAAATTGGTGTACAGAGCATTACACCGGTGTGCTGTCGTCTACTCCCCTCATGAAGACCCCTTCATCTGGTGACCCTCGACATGATGATTTGGTAAGGATCAATTTTGGGTACCTGACAGAAAAGGAGGGAAGGCTGTAGGAATTCCAGGAGGCCATAGGTGACAGCACAGGGCTGCTCGAGAGAAGCAGGAAATTGTAAACTTACGTATCATGCGCAGCATGGGAATGGCAGCATCCACAACAGAGAGAGCAGCTGTAGAATGTTTTTTACAGCTTGCTTATAAGACTGAGACTGATGTGAAACAGGACTAGTTACAGGAGTTGCTGTCGTGGGGACATAGATGTAGATTTTTCAAAACAACCAATCAGTTGTTTTCCTTAAATGACTGGTGTTCATTTGGAAAAGAGATTTGGGAATCTGTGTTAGTAGGCAGCAAAAACGCTCCTCACTTGGCAAGAATATGGACAAAGTGCAAAAATGTGCTGGAACAAATAAAATCAGAGACTGCAGAGAAAAATTTGCTAAAAGAAACTTCGTTGGCACAAGCAGCCAAAAATGGAGCCGATCCAAAAGATCCAGCTCCCCCATATCCAGGGAAAGAGGCTTATGGGGCTTGGAAATTAGAAGAGATCACCTGCCCAGACCATAAAAATACCTGTCACTCCTATCTGGCTGAAGAGCTGGATTTTTGGAGCAATGGGTCTAATATAGTGACATCAGCTCCATTATCTCCAAGTGAGCGGCATGCCCTGACTGCCCCCGCACCAGCTTTGCGCCCGGAATTCCAAGTGCAGCCCCAAATCTACCACCCCCACCACAAAATGGTCAAAAGCCTGTTTTAAAAGTGGAGGACATGCCCTTGCTGATGGATATGCACGACTGGGGGGGCACAGCAAAATACAGCTGCACAAAACAAACTGTATCCAAAGCTGGATGATTATGATAGAAATTTACTTGCTTGCATGAAGGATCAAGAGAAACAAATGATGGATCTCTTAAATGAAATGAAAAGCATAGATGGTGGAGCTCACGAGAGACAGAAGGTGAAGAAACTGTATGAAGCTGCTGCAAAATCAATTACTGAAAATCTCAATGTCTTTGCTGACATGATAAAGGACAGACATGAAGACTGAGAGAATAAGCAAAGAGATCCAATTAGAGGGAGACAAATTCTGATTTGGCTAGAAATGTGTGTGGAAGACAGAGAAATGATGCCAGAAGAAGCTGATCACTGGATAAAAGAAAATTTGAAAGCTGATCAAAAATTGCAGAAATTAGGACTAACTGCTAATCCTACATTGCCATCTGCTGGAGTGAGACAGAAACAACCACTCTGGATGAATGGACAGCCGACTGCTTCACAAAATCCCCCTTTGCCTCAAAAAGATCCCAATTACTCTACGGTAAGAAGGTGGAAGGCAGTTATAGAACATGCAACCACTGAAGGCATCATACTGCCTCCTTCCATATCATCACAATCTGTATTTGTGAGAGAAAATGGCCAACAGCACTGGACACCATTTGATTGGAAGACTACTTGGCAGATACAGAAGACAACCACAGACTATGGATTGGACAACAAATTTGTTCAATAAATGTTAGAACAATTTGTGAAATAGCAGGTACTTACACCAGCAGACATCAATGCTGGTCGAATTATTTTTCAACCCTTCCCAGCAACCGATATTCCATGATTGGAGTGGCTTGCTTCGTTACTTCTGCTGGTAATTTTGTTGCTTTTAGTTATTCTATGTGTTATTGTTTACAGCCACCGTTAAAAAAGGTTTGTTGTCAGCTTATTTAAACAAAAAGGGGGAGATGTAGCATGTGTGGAATTAGGACTATGAAACAGACGGCCTACGTGACTTTAAGCATAGCCCAAGTAACTTCTTGCACGATATCAAGGATAAGAGGAACATTGTGCTAACAAGAAGTAAGCATCTGAAACAGGAGGATAAATGTTACCAACAGGATATTTGGCCTCAACCAGGATGTACTGATGATAAATACGCAAGGCTTGATCAATTAGAAAATGTATAAGGACGTGTGCTTGCGTCCAGTGCAAGCCAATCAGGAGTTAATATACCTGTGTGCCTTTTTGCTGAGCATTATAAATATTGTTGATTGAGTTGAATAAAGCTGGTGTACAGAGCATCACAGCAGTGTGCTGTTGTCCGTTCTCCTCATGAAGACCCCTTCAAAAGCATTAGCTGGAATGCTCATGCACCTCCTGAATATTGCATGTGGAACTAAATACTGCTTTTGCAGAGCTAATTTAGTGACAGTAATGAAGCAAACTAAAACAAGCAAGGAAATAATTCTGCTAACAAAAAGTGCAGGAATAACTGTTTTGGAAGTTGAAGAATTATCCCCACATAATCTTTATAGGTTCTTCCAATTCATGATACTCTAAGATTCTACAATTTGTGTCACAAAAACACATTGGTGATTCCTAAGTGGTTCACAGTCTTTGCACAGTTCTAGGCATAGGAGCAACTTGGAGACCGATTTTGCCATTGTTAACTTTAAAAACAAACAACCAAACTGCAGTGAACAGAGTGAGGAAGAAAAGGAAAATGTATTTTCAGATAAAACTAGGCTTTTCATGTTACACTCATAACTGCTCCTTTCATCAAGTTTGGTTTCTCACAAACTTGGAGATTATTTAAATACTGCTAATTCCTGTGGAATCTTTCTCAGAATTCAGGTAAATCAATCTTTTCCTAAAGAACCAGAGGAATGGAAGTTCAGGATATATTCAAAAACTAGATTTCAGTTCTGAGTAGGCATTCCAGAAAAGACTTACAACTATCAATAAGTAGGAGCAACTCAATGACTTTAAATAAAGACAGAAGAGAAAAAGGTTATATAAAAGCAGTCCCTAGCTAAAACTATTTGTTTTGAGATGCAGGTGGGCTAACTGGTCTCCCTACTCTGTCTGCTCTTACACCCTAAGTTAGTGCAGCAATTGCATTCACTCTTCTTCAGTTTGTGCAATGCGGTGTTCATTTCATATAGGCCTACACATTACCTCAGCTACTTCTGATGCATAAGATACTAAGGGAGAGTTCAGAAGACCTACTTANAAAAAAAGCAGGCATAGAAATAATATTGTAGTAGAATATTTTGTTTAAACTACACAAAGTCATGGATCAAGTTACAGGCTGACACGTGATTAAATACATTCAATGAAAAATAGCAGTCATGATTACAATGCCCTAGAAATGGTGATTGAGAAAGTCAATAATTAACATGGACATCATTATTTTCATACACAGTCCTTCAGACAGCTAATACAAATTGCTGCATCAAAGTCTTCCATTAACTGAGAGAACTTACCAAAGGAATAAAGAAAAATGAAAAGATGGCTGCTAAAAAGCATAAAACTGGTCCTCTTAGGATAATCTTTAAGATATGACGTTTATAGAAATTCTGATTTTCAGACTCCTGTATCTGTTGATTGAGTAAGTGTGAGTGATAGAATCCATATGCTACTATCACAGCCTGCAAGGAAAAAAACATTACTTAACTTATTACATATAACTACATGCAGGATTTCAAATACAAGACACAAACTATAAATCACATTCCAAAACACTTTCAAACTTATTTTTCACTCATATGGAAGGCTGGTCCTAGGATCTCTGAGATTCAACAATACACTGCATGTGAAGATTTTAGTCTCCTCTGCAGAGCCTGTCACGACCTTTGATCCTTGATGAAGCAGAATAAAGACCTCTTCTGAATGCAACAAAGCACTGCACCAGGAGGAAGAATGCTGCTGGACTTGAGGCTGAAAGCCTGTGCTCCCTCACCCACTGCTGCATGGCTCAGCAGCAGGAAAAGTCAACTATTCTTTCCCCAACGCATTTTTACAGAGAGTGGGAAAGGAATTCTATGAACATTGAGATCAGCTGATTTAGCTGCATAAAGCAGCTTCACAGGACAGTGAACTTCTGTCTTACATATAGGTACTGTATTATCATAATGGACACAGCTTTGAAAAACAATGCTATACAAATAACACATTTAGCAATTTATGCCCCTCACTAAGAAACTTAATTTCAGTTCTACACAAGAAAGTCTTTTTAAAAGTGAAAATGTAAATGGATAGCTCCAATACCTGTATAAGGCCAATGACAACAGCACAGACACTGAACAGGAAGATGCCAAAAGGCACGCCTGGAAAGGAGGCCATTAAGGAAAACTGGAAAAAAAAATCAACAAGATCATATATTTAATTAAGAAGCAATGTAGGAATAACAGTAGAGAAAGAGAAGCACTCTTCATTCAATACTGAAACTCATAAATCTAAGTAATAATTTGCATTTCATTATAATTCCATTAAATGTAATTTCTAGCCCAAAATACATGCAGGCATCCCAACCAAAGGCATCTGGAGAGATGGTTTTGCTCTGACATTGACAGCACTAAACCTTATCTACTCTGGCAATGTCTCTCCATAATAATTACAGAATGGCTTGTACCTGAGCATAAAGTTTAACTGGTTTTGGTTGACATGATGCCATAGCTGTGAAAATTCTTGATATTAGGATACTTTTTTGAATCTTTTATTTTGTCTAACTCCATGGCTCCCTGCTGTATTAATTTTTTGCAGCTTCTTTAGGGGAGGATAAAAAAAGAAAAAAAAAAAAAAAGGAATAGCAGGGTGTAGTATTAAGGTAACATTGACAGCTTTCCAAAAATAATTCCGGCTTCAAGGCAAAATGAAAAGTATATTCTCTTGCCGATAAAGATCGTCTTAATGACCACAGCCTTTTTTTTTGCAGACTAACTGCAAGACATATATATCCACAGAGAAACAGGTGCCTGTCTTACACATACAACAGTCAATACACATTTTAAGCAAATGTTTGACTTCACTGTTTAAGTTTTGTTCTGTTAATATAGTATTCATTTGCAAATATTCTCTTGAGGTCCTATGACCAAAAATTGTGCAGGTTTTAAATGTGAACCATCAGCTGCCAGAATCAAGCCTGCAGAGCAAATCTGAAGTGGTACTACAAACTTGATCTAAATAACAAAAGAAAAATGTCCTGTCACATAAGGAGGAGTCTGAAACACAGTTTTACTTATCCTACCAAAATTCTTATCAGATAACCTGGACCTTCTTCAATACAGTTGCTTTTTTAAAAGAAATCATGCGAATTTTTTTTACCATGAGGGTGTTGAAACATTGGCACAGTTGCCCAGTCCCTGGAAATACAGGATGTGAGGCTGGATGGGGCTTTGACAAATGTGATCTAGTTGAAGATGTTTTTGATCTTTGCAGGGGTTGGACTATAGGACCTTTAATGGCCCCTTCCAACCCAAACTATTCCATTATACTATCCTGGACTATAACTTTTGTTTCTAGAATATCCACTTTCTGCCAAGGCTAAAACATGCTATATTTGAAGTTTATAAAATAGCTTCATGAATTTTAAAGAAGCAACACTTAACTATAACAATGGATTCAGGATTTATACTATAACAACACTTTTTCTGGGTTTCTGAATACTTCAGTAGAGACTTTCCAAACAAATGAAGAAACAAACACTGCCATTTAAATATATGTCAGGTTTTAGAAAAATACTTACGGTATACGGCAAGAAGGTTATGATCATCATACAAGCCTGAAAAAGAAAAAAGCATATTGAAACACTATCTATATTTTGGACACATCTTCAATGATGGAATTGTTTGCTTTGTATTTTACAAGGAGATCAAATGCTTGTGTTCCATAATGAAAAATACCTATATTTCTGAAGTTGCTGAGCTTTGAATACAACAAATGGGTGGTTTTGTACACATCTTCCACGTTCTCTATCCAAATTATACAAGCTTATTTTAGAAAACACTACAGTTTTGCTACCAATACGCCAGGTGAAAGTTTTGCCACTGTTTTCAAGATACTTCTTTCTAAAGTAGCAATGCTAAACATACCACACCTTCTTAATAGTTTGTCAGAAACATTAATATCTGATTGTAAATATTTCATATGTAAAAAAGCAAAATTAAAAAACCCAACAAAAAAAAAAATCATAAAGAAATGCATTGTTTTGAAAGCTACATTAGGTAAGAATTAGATGTCTTAGGCTATTTTTCTAAAATAATTTCCTCTAGAGTTGTCTCACAGACCGCAAACAGTGCTTTTATTACCAAAATTAGAATAACTGTGTGGTTGCATACTTTCAGAGAACATAGTTTAAAACAACATTGCAAAATACTCAGATCCCTCAGATGAACTTCAGACTAACCTGGCGCAGAGCCTCTCTTGGTTTATAGGAAAACATTTGTAAGTTAAAAGCAAGTTATTTATCAATTAGTCACATTGAAACTAAAGATCTTTGTATTTTCCTGACTTGGAAATATGTCAGTTATGCTATTTAATGTAGAAACTTTTGGATATTCAGAGACACGTGTAAGTGACCTGTATTATCTGCTGGTTAATCATCCAGCTTGTCTGACAAGACCCACCAGATTTAGAAGAGCCAGGACATCATCTATATGCTCTATCACCTGAAACAACCTGTCAAAGTAAGACAAAGTAAGATTATCAGAAAAAGCCAACTCACAAAACATATTTTACAACACTACATATAAACTGTACATTTATGATAGCATGGGGAAACCCAATTTCCTTTGCCCCAGAATTAATACAAGTATTTCAGGTGCTACCAAACTCATGCAGCTCAAATATGAAAGTAATTAGTTAGAAAAATCTTAAAAGTGAGATACAATCAAAGTTCAATCACGACGCAGATTTTAAGAACCTGGTTTCTATTTGAATGGCAGAGTATTTTCAAAATTTTAAGGCTTAGAATCATTTCTCCTGAAGAGACAGCACATAAAGAAAAAGCTTTCCTTGCAAAGGTCCCCAGATTTTGTTAATGAAACTCCTTTTTTGTGAAACTGACGCTTAGAATCAACAGCATCCTTCACCCTCCACAAAACCCTGAGACTGTACCTCAGCATTTAATTATACAAGTGAAGAAAAGCACTGTGATAAAGGAATGGATGTGAGGTATAAGCTTCAAATACTGAATTACAGTTTGCACGCCTTTTTTGAAATGTAGCAAATCCACTTGCACAGTGACATTTGTAAATTTCAAAATTCAAACAGAAACTGCCCTGGTTCCAGTATGACGTCCGCATGCCAATTCCTTTTTAACAACCAAGACATGGCAGGTGGAGGCATCCACAGCTCTGTGAAGTACAGAATCGGCAACATAACAATTTATTTTGTAACAACTACTGCTGAGGAGTTGAGAGAGATGAGTTTTAGGCCAGCTGTACTGTATCAGCTCCTTTGTTGGGGAGCATGCAAGTTACAAATTTATGGTTTTTTCAGCATAATTAGTCTAATTCCATCTAGCCTTCAAGGTAAGATGAAAAGTAACTCTAAAAGATATATAATGCTTTCTTTTCTCTGTATCACTATGGCAGTGGAGTAAGAGTAGCTATTCACTGCTAAGGGTAGCATTTCTTTACAATGATTTTCTAATATTATTCAACAAAAGACAATTCAAATGTCTGCCAGCAAGACAGAAATACATCAGAGACATGGTTATCTCCTGCACTTTCTAGCTTTTAACTTGAAACACTTGTGTTCCTACCTTACATGAGCTGACCATGCTACTGTGACTATTAAAAAGGTCATCAAGTAGACTGCAATTTTTGCTAGAAGAAGTTGCTGCACACTTTCACCTAATTTCTGAAACAGAAAGTGACACCCAAGGAAACAAAATTTAAATGTTATGTTACAAAATTATTACCAACATCCAAGAAAGAGATGTATGCTAATGTAATGCATTTTTGGAAAATGCCTCCCAAGAATGCAGTTCCCATTCAACAATCTCTTTAGTACATTGCAGAGAAAACAGTTTATTAGGAACTTGTTAAGTAAGATGAAATACGGCATTTGATGTACCAACGCATCAATCTGTAAAAGGGCTTCCCAATGCTCTATTCACCTTGTTATTCATTCATGCATTCTCTCATCACTGTTACTATAATAATGCATTTCAGAGGACTGAACACAATATGCCTCTCTTAATTTCACAGCACTGACTTCTCTAGTAGATGCACTGCAGAGGTTTCATGTGGCGATTGTTAACAAGGAGAAAGGAAAGGGCATAACCTCAGCAAAATTTGCAAATACCACTACAATGGCTTAAACAGACTCATATAGTATACTTGCTGTTTTACAGATCTTATCTGAGCTTCTTGAATAAGATTTAGGTCTGTTTCAGAGCAGAAAAATAATTAATGATTGAAGAAAAAATCTGTAAACTTTCTCAAATTATTAATGTTTCCTAAAATCCCTGGATATTCTCAGAATTAATTTGTTTTCTTTAGACTTCCTTTTCCACGTTTGTTTATTCAAATTACATTTATTATGAGCCTGATTTTAAAACTAACATTCAGATTGTGCTATATATGTGGCTTTTCTCAGTTATGGTTTATTACCAAGAAGACTAGATGCTTTCTGAAAGATGTTTTGGTCAGATGAGCAATTCATTTTTCATAGAAAAGTAACTAGATACAATCTATGTCCAACAACATATAACTCGTTCAGGCTTTATGTTACAGTATCTGCACATAACACAAATCTCCATCAAAAAGTTTTAAACCCGAAGTTCACCAGCTCCTCGCCCAATATGAAATTTCTGTTGGGTTTAATGTTGTTTATGGCTTCTCTTCTTCTTTTGAAAAAAACTCGAAATGAAGTAGGCATGCTAAAAGAGGATGTTATATCTACTTGCGAAGACACAAGAAACAACAAACGCCACGTGGTACCTGGTCAGGATGTATCTTTGTGTGAGCCACCGGCAAAATCTGAAACAACAAAATGTTTATTAGCACACGACGTTCTCTTCCTTGTTAAGCGCTTCCCTAAAGCCACACAACCTTCCGGTGCCCGCAGATCGCGTAGCCAGGAGCAGCACAGCCGACACCGCTCCGGGACGGCGGCCGACATGTCGCGACAGCGGGGTGGGCGCGGGGCCGGGCGGCACCGGCGGTCGCGGCCCCGCGGGGCGGGCCGGGCCAGGCAGGCACCAGCCACGGCTGCCCCAGGCTTCTCCCTCCCTCTGTCCTTCCCTCCTTCCCTCCGTCCGTCCCTGCCGCCGCCGGGCGCTCACCATCACGGTGGCGATGATGGAGAGCAGCGCATCGCTGTAGGCCAGCAGCCGGTGCGATGTCTGCGTGCTGCTGCCCGCCTCGGGGCCCAGCCCCGGGCCGCGCGGAACCGCCATGGCCCCGCTGCGCTCGGCGGCGGCGAGGGCGGCGCTTCTAGGAAACAATGGGATAGGCGGCAGGCAGTGGTCGTGGCGCTGGGCGTCCGACGGCTGAAGCAGCTGTCCCGCCTTTAAAGGGCCTTCCAGTTCACCTATCCGTTCTCCATAATAGCATCCTGAATCTAGTGACACTGACGGCGTTTTCTACAGCGGTCAGGAAGTATCAACAGAAGAGGCAAAGGAAAGCATCATTCTTACAGAAGCAACTGATATTCCTCAAACAGATTCTGAGCATGTCAGCAGTTGAAAAGGTGATCCTGTCTCTCTGCTCTGCCCTGGTGAGGGCTGTATCCAAATCCATGCTCCTTAGTACGAGAGAGACATGGAGCTCCTGGAGCAGGCCCAGCAGACGGCGACCAATATGATTAAGGGGCTGGAGCATCTCTGTCACCAGGAAGAGCTGAAGGAGGTAGGATCTATTTAGCCTTGAGAAGATGCGACTGAGAGGGGAACCTCAGGAGTGTCTATAAATATCTGATGGGTTGGTGCCAAGAAGATGGACTCTTTTCTGTGGTGCCAAGCAATAAGAGCCAGCAAGCAGAAAAGCTGCACCTGAGTATGAGGAAGGACTTCTTTACTGTGTGGCTAATCACAAACAGGAACAGTTTGTCCAGAGAGGTTGTTGGGTCTCCCTCACTGAAGATACCCAAGAACCATCTGAATGCAATCCTGTGCATGGGCTCTAGAATGACCCTGCTTGAGCAGGGAGGTTGGACCAAATGACCTGCTGTGATTCCTTCCAACCTTAGCCATTTTGTTATTCTGTGATTTTGTGAAATAAAGACCTGTGCAACTACAGGCTAGTCAGTCTCACCTCTGTGCTTGGTGAAATCCCCCTAGAAACTATGATAAGGCACATGGAAAATAAGGAGGTGGTTAGTGACAGCCAATGTGGCTTTGTTAACGTCAAATCATGCCTGACAAATGTGGTGGCCTCTGCCATGGGGTTACAGAGGTGATGGGTGAGGGGAGAGCTGACATCATCTACCTGGACTTGTGCAAACCACTGTCACGCAATATCTTGGGCTGGAAGGACATTAAAGATTGACTGTTCCAACCCCCCTGAAGAGGACAAGGGCACCTGTTGCTAGACCCGTTGATCAAAGCCCCATCCAGCCTGGCCTTGAGCACTTCAGGTATGGGGCATCCACAGCTTCCCTGGGCAACCCGTTCCATTGCCTTACCACCTTCATAGTAAAAAACTTCCTCCTAATATCTAACCTGAACCTACCCCTCTTTCGGCTTAGAGCCATTCACTCTTGACCTGTCACTACATTGTTCAAAGTCTCCATCTTTCCTGTAGTCTCCCTTCAGGTACTGGAAGCCTGCCTTCTCTTTTCCAGGCTGAACCATCCCAATTTTCTCAGCCTTTCTGTATAGCAGAGGTGCTCCATTCCTCTGATCATCTTGGTGTCCATCTTCTGGACTCACTCCAGCAGTTCTGTGTCCTTCCTGTGCTGGGACCCCAGAGCTGGATGCAGGTTCCAGGTGGGGTCTCAGCAGAGCAGAGGGGCAGAATCCCCTCCCTCCCCTGCTGCCCACGCTGCTTTGGAAGCAGCCCAGGACACGTTTGGCTCTCTGGGCTGGGAGTGCCATGGCTGGGTTGTATCAAGCTTCTCATCCACCACAGTTACCTTGACCCAGGTGCAGCACCTTGCACTTGCTATTGTTGAAGCTCACAAGATTCCCATGGGCCCATTTTTCCAGCCTGTCCAGGTCCCTCTGGAAGACTTTCAGTCGCTCTGCTGTGTCAACCGCATCACTCAGTGTGATCTGCAAATTTGCTGAGAGCACACACAATCCCTTAATCTATGTCACTTATGAAGATATTGAATACTAGTGGTCCCAGTATGGACCCCTGAGGGACACCACTTTTACTGATGTCCAAAGGACTCTGAGCCATTGACCACTACCTTCTGGTTAATGGCTCAGAGTCCTGATGGACATCCATGACAACTTCTGATACTATATTTGGACATATTGGAAAAGGATGTATTTCTATGTGAACCCTTTGTGATCATGTATTTGTAGATAATATTACTGGAGATAAAAGTAACCACTTGAATATTTGTACTTGTATGTTTTTTAGAATTGTGTTCTTAATTATCCAGGTCCTGTCACATGTTACAGTTGTTATGACATGACGTTTTACAACAACTGTTAAAACATGAAAATGGATAAAAGTCTCTGATCACTGTCCATTATAATATAGATGAAATACATGGTGTCTTGGAACAGGTGAAGAAAGGTGGAGAGCATCAATGGTGGGACACCCTTTTCAGATGATCACTCGCTGCTGTGGAAATTTCCGGTAGACTGTTTCACCTTGTTCTTTTAATATTGACTGTTGTACTTTAATAATAGCCAGGTGTGTAAAAACATCTGTAATGATCCCTCAGCTACATCCATATAATGTCTGGATGGATGAAAATGAAAGGTCAGGAGAGGGATAAGGAATTGCCCTATAGGATACCACCAAAAAAATTAGTAATGTACAGGTGTGATGGAGGCACTGAGTTGAAGGGGGGACTGTAGCCATGGTGCAAATAATGTAGGAATGAGACCTAAAACCATGAGATGTGCTGGGAGATATTCAGTGAAGGGATTATGTGGGCATGGTAGCCACCTGATGGGAGCGATAGGTCACCAGGCAGAAGCTGGATGACCCTTATTGCTGGATGACCATTATCACTGCAATCAGCAGTGGAAGAGGGAGGGACACTACTGGTTCTGTTCCATTTTGCTCAGACCCCACAGGTTTTCTCTTTGTAGTTCTTAATATCCCTCACTTACATATAAAGTGTCTGCCCTCCCTCACTGTTTAAGAGGAAAGTAACAGAATACTTGACCACAGTCTCACCCCCACAAAACTGGAAATAGGCATTTGAAATCCCCTACCTCGCAGACCAGTCTATGGGCTGGCTCCTCTCTCCAAGGAAGACACCTCTTTAGTAAGATTTCTGCCTCCAGCTGCATTGGAGCATGCATCCTGGAGCACTTGGAACACTTGTACATAGCAGGATACACTTACATTTTCTAGGTCTATGCCTTTATCACGGGCAATCTAACAGGAGTCTACAACCTGTTTGTTGTGGTCTAGAAATGGTACTCCCCAGCTGAGTTCCCTCACCCAGACTCTTCCAAACCAAATGCAGTTGGCTTGGCTTCCCCTCCCTTTTTCCCCTCCAGGAATGGAGTTGAGAATTGAAGGTGCAAAGGGTGAAAATTGGGTTGAGACAAGACTAATTTGCTGGAAGCAGCAATGAGATAAGGTATGATAATGAACAGTCACAGCAACAATATTAAAAACAAAAGAATAAAGAAAAGAGGGTGATTTGAATGTTTTCCCATGCTTTGTATGAAGTGTTTTATATTGAGATGTAACTTAAGCACAACATGTATTTATTACACAGAATTGAAATATTTCCAGGCACACAAATCTCTGTATACCTAGTATAATTTCCTACTTTATCATAATAAATTCTGAAACCAAAGAAAAGCAATGAAATGGCTAATGGATTTCACAGGGCATTTGTGATAGTTATTAACTTGGTTTAAAGTCTTTCTCTTTATTACTCTTCTCCACAAACACTTAAGCAATCATTGTTCTCTGTCGAACTGGTGTTTCTTGATGTTATGTGCTGAAAACCTTTGTTTTTAGGATTTAAAGAAAAACAAAAAGGCAAGACAAAACCAAAAAATGTGCAGATGGTCTGTTTCCTTCAACTAAGTCCTCTTCACATATCACTTTCCAGAGGGGTGATTTTCACTGTTAGTGGCTGGCCTATTGCAGCACACTGGCTATCACTTGGATTACCACAGTTAGGCTGTACCTTCTCCAGTCATTGCAGCTGAGATATAGTTTTGCTTTATTTTTTTTTTTTTTTTTTTGGGGGGGGGTTGGCTTTATCTCATTTGTTTAACTGCTCTACCTTCATTACTGATTTTATTACCTCTTGTACCTCACTACTAGGAAGGCTCCTGAAGTGAATTCATGCTTCTTCCTAGCCCTGAAGACTTCAGAATGAGCACACATCTCTTGTGAGATGTTTGCTGGTGGCCTGGTAAGGAATGTAGTTGACATGTGACGGGTGGTTGTAAATCCTTTTGTTGTCAGTTAAGTTGTACCTGCATTTCAGCACCACTCTTGCTGCTGTTTAACATGCTTAGATGTTGCTTGGAGCAACATTTTCAGAAGTGACGTATGACTTAAAGAGGTTGAGCTCACCATGATGTATAGCAACACTGTTGAGCTGCTCAGAAGGACAAGGGTTTTTAAGACCAGACACGACTGTTGTTATTCCTAGGCAGCTTTTTGGCACTGCTGTGCTCAGGTGCTCCGGTGTGTTGTTTCCCTGTGTTCTGAAACAAGCCAAAGGGAAACAGTGCTTCCAAATGGGCAGCACTTCTTTGCTTAGTTTGGATACTTGAGTCTGTCTGCTTCCTACTAGTGTCTGTCCATTGAGACAAGTATGAAAGAAAGTATGAAAGAAAATATGACTCTTTAAAATGAATTGTGAGAGCCTGACCATGAACAAACCAAAATTTTTTGAGCTTAGGTGTTGCTTTCAGTTTCAGAATTCAAGGTAATGAACTTGTAATGAACCCACTATCTTCATCCTGTTTCTACAGACCGTGCAATTTTGTTGTTCTGCAGCTCCTGACTTCGCCACAGTATTATGGAAGGAGAGGACAGTTCTTCATCTGGAGCTGTTATAAACATTTATTCTCACATAAAGAGAGATACATTTCTGCACAGTTCAGTACTGTAGCTGAGTAAAAAGTATGGATATTACACCTAGTTGAAAACATCATTTACCCCTACAAATTAAAATAAAATCTGTGTTCTGTGTTGATATCTTAAAATGCTCTTTAGTTAGCGCTTAGAATAAAGTGTAAGAATGGAGGCTCAGGGAAGTCTGAAGCACTGGACTTTGGATTACCTGTGTTCAGATTTCTTTCATAATGATACACTTCTGCACAGTTTAGGACGTTACCCACGCTGAAGTCTTAGAAAATAAGCTTCTGTAGCAGTATATTTTAAAAGCCACATAGATCTGCCTAACCTATTGAACCTTTGGGGAACAAACAGGAAGGAGCAATGACATAATCTCTTTACATAAAGACAGTAACCCTTCCACTTCACCTTCTGCCTGTGTTTCTTCTTTAGTCCAGTTGTTTTGTTTCTTTCTCACTTGCAGGCCTGCTAAAGATACCAAGACATGTCAAAAAATAATAACTATTTCTTTTTGTCTCAGAATCTGTTGCTGAAGAACATTCTGGTAAGTAAAAATGCTTATTGTATATTTGCTTTTGTTGAGGGTCACACAGAAGAAAATGCTGTCTGATGAAAGTTCAGTGAAATCTCCGCCAGTGGGGGAAAAAAATTAATTATTTTGAATAGACTTTGGATTAGTGTCTTTGTTTGCTGAAGTATTTGTCTTATTTGTTTAGCATGCAATACAATCTGACATAGGTAACTTTAAACTTTTGCTGGAGAAAAGCATGCATCAGTCTACAGGTAGAAGTGGAGCTGCCATGTATGCTGTTGTTGCAATTTCATTTTTTTTATTCTGTAACACAAAGCAGTAGTACTTTATACACTCGTATATTATAGGTGATCTTTGAACTTTGATTCTCTGAAATGTATGGAATATTAAAAATTAGTTTGCATCAAAGCTGCATTCCAGATACTGCTATAATACTGCATATGTCTATTTGTCACACTGTTTTTGGTAACACAAGTTTACAACAAGTTTAGGATGTATAAAACCATTGTATTGTCCAGGTCTTGAACTGCAAGACAATGCTTCAGCTCTAACTGCTCACTAAACTCAGCTATCTGTCATACAGCTTTGTTTGCAATAATATTTAATAACAATATAATAATATAATAAATAATATAATAAACCTAGAAGCTATGGTAACCAAGTCACTGGAAGAAGTTTGGGCCTCCAAGGTATATGGTAATGCCTCAAATTTTCAGTAAAGGTAGTGCTATCAAATGGAGCAAAAAAGAGTGTATCCATATTCTTACTCATCAGAGGGGAACGGTACAGTGTGAGACCAGTTATGGTAGCCAGTCTGCCCTGCCCCTAATGAACAGCCTAACAGCTCTGGGACCTCTGCAGCATATGGTATCATGTCTTGAGCCACCACTTGTTTGCTGTAAAACAGTGCACTGCATGTTGGAATGGTGCACACAGGCAATAAAACTTACCAGTGCTTAAAGGTAATGCCATTCCTGCCTGAGCCTTGGACCCTCTAGTGTGAATGAGTTTCTCAACCTTTAGAACTCAGTTTACCTCGGGATATCAACCTGGTCAGGTCATGTTGCATTCCTGATTTTATGCTTGCTTGAACAAATGAGTTCTGAGTCTGAAATTCTGACCACATGCTGTTTCTGCCTTTCGTCTTATGTCCTTGTGTCTTCAATCAGTGGTCAATTTTTATCAGTGAAGGTGAATTATAACTTATGGAACTGACCAGAATTCTTAACCTTTGAGTAGCAATAAATTTCAGGAAGATAATGCTTAAGGTGGGAAATAATGCAGCACAAAGAGCTGAAGACAGGATTTGCAGTTATCAAGATGGTGGGGTTTTTGTTTTGCTTTTTTCCAAGCCTCTAAATTGTCGGACTTATTTTGCAGATGATTAAGAAATGCACTTAGATGTTTACCTTTTTTCTGTTTGTTTAAGGAAAATGCTAGAAATAAAATGTAAAAAGAACAGAAAATTGCTGTTTCATGTTGTGAATATTATGTCAGTGAAGAAGCAACCTGGTGCACTTCCACAAGGAAATCTCATGAAGACCACTGTAGCCTATATGAATAAAAGGGCCTCATGTATTTTTAGCACTCATACTTTGCTTTTAGTTATAATTTTTATTTGAGTGTGGTGGTATTGATGGCACAAAAACTACCTGCTTTAGTTTCATCAAAACTACCTGTTAACATTTCTCCCTTTTCTTTGCTTTTAGATTGTGATGAAAGATAATTATAGTTCTCATACTAAAATTCTATTTATACTTAAACCATGCATTGAATTGCAGATCTTTTGGAGCACAAAATAACTCTACTTTTTTTCCCAGACAGAAAGACCAGCACTTCAGAAATATAACTGTAAAAACTTGTGAGGGGGCCAGTGCTTGACCCTGAGAGAATGTTTGTAGAAGTTTTTCTGAACCTGAATGAGCCAGATAGAAGTGCATAATTGTGGGAGCAGACTTCAGCATAATGTACCCTTTTGCAGGGATTGCAATTCCTCTTGTTATCCAAAAAAACTAGCACATGATATTTCAGAGGTCCACACTGCAGGTGTGGGATAAACACCAAAGCAATATACACTTGCAGAAGTTCAGACCTCAGACAGTTATAAGATGCAGATCAAAACAGGTAATACACACAGAAAATGTAACAAAAAATTTAAAATAAAATAGAAGAATACAAAACTGCTTGTCCTAGAATGACTTTGTGATGCTTATATCCCCAAATTGTGTGACTGTTTGTACTGAATATTGAGTTCTGTGTCTTTAAGATGGGCTCTGAGAGTGAAGACAGAGAAAAAGAAACATGAAGTTTTGTTATCAAAACACTGTACCTACTCCCCTGCATTCTTCAGTGGGACAGTGCTTTGGCAGTCAGCTGGAGAGCTCTTTCTTTTGCTTTTTTAGTTAGTTAGCTTGCTGAGGCAGAAAATTCCCTGGATTGTGGTTTTATTCTTTTCCTTGAAACTGTTTTTGAACCTGCCCTAGACTGAAGAGGACCAGGAGTCCCCACCTGTGGCCCACCAGGGCCTGGCCCAGGCTGCAGCATTTTACAGAGCTGAAGGGACTGAGCAACCCACGAGAGGGACTGTTCTCAATTTGTCATCTCCTCAGAGCAGTGAGACAATTTGTTGTTTTAATATTATTCATATTGTCCTGGGGAGTGCTTTAACTGTTAAATAAACAGCTTTTTCCCACTCCTCTCTAAGGATTTTTTCCCCAGACCTGTTGGGGGAGAAGGAGCCACTTAAATTAGCTTTTCTAAAGGAACCACTTTAAAAGTTGTCTCCCAAATTTTGCCCAAACCAGGACAACTGGTTAGTACCCTGCTCCTGTATTGAAACACTACCTACAGAAGACACTCTAAGAGAAATTGACTTGAATTGTGTGAACCTAATTGGTTTCACAAAACAGCAGGGTTGACTGACAAAACGTCTCAATGCAAGAGCACAGATGGCACTTCTACAAAATCTAGCACAGGTACCGGTAGATTTATGACTGGAAAAGGTATGCTGTGCACAACCAGGATGTTAAAACCACTTTCACACGAAGTTTCCATCCCAAAACTTCTGTCAGCTAGGAAGTACATGACAAGAGGTATCCTTGTTAGTATTTCTGCTGAACGGAAATNTAAGCTTCCTCTATATTATTTGCAGCTTGTCTAGAGTAAAGGCTGAGATTTCCAGAGAGCCTGATGAGACGCCTGGCCCAGAAGTAGACCCAGGTGTGAAAACCCCTGAGTGGTGTGAAGAATGAGAGAAAACAGGCAGAACACTGAAGACATTTTCTAATCCCCCAGCCTGAAAATTTTCATGCAAAAAACTTCAGAACCCAGATAAAGTGAGAAAATATTTAGAACAAAAGTGCCATAATGATTCTGATGAAAAAAAGCTCATTACAATAAGCTAAGCCCTGGCATATACTTATTGCATGCTGCTCAATACTGTAAAGCAGCAGGCAGAGGCAGGGGGACAAAAAATAGATTAATAACTANAAAACCAAGACTAAAAACCAAACCAAGCAGCTAAAGCAGACAATAAGCCTCGACCAATGGCTGTTGCTCCTACCAAAAGAAACAGAAAACACACAGCCAAAACCAATCAGCCAGTAGACAATAATGATCCGGCTGAAGGGCCCTCAAGGCAAACTCCTGACATAAAATCAAAAGTCACTATTAAGTCCTTTTCCCTGAAAGAACTTCATAACCTAAGAAAGGGTTACACTCAACGACCTAATGAATCTATAATTAGTTAATCCATCTTTAAAATGCTGCAGGTAAAGCTACAATTCTGGATAATACTGAAGTGAGACATTTGGGTTCCTTGTCACATGACCCCATTATTGACCAAAGAATAATGAGTGAGAAAAACCCTCTCAGTGTCTGGGCACGGATCCTGGACAGTGTGGCACAGAGATATCTGTGTGCAGACAACCTCTACATAAAACAGACCCAGTGGAAGACCATAGAACAAGGGATTCAACACTTGACAAAAATAGTGATAGCAAAAATTGTCTTCTCAAACGACCTACCAACTAAAAACCCAAACTTCATTCCATGCACATCCGTAATGTGGCA
>VXBU01009443.1:19007-32110 GCA_013400315.1 Bombycilla garrulus | reverse complement strand
ATCTCAGGATTATGTAGTGAAGTAATCTGACCTTCCAATCAAATGCTAAGGAAAGCAGGAAAATCTTAAATTTGTAGGAGAAGCTATACCTAAGAATCTAAATAATATCAAGAAGTTCCTATGAAACAGAAACCAGTGAGATAGAAACTAAAAAAAAATTTTTAAAAATTCTCAGATGTCTTTCTGATAATTTCTAAATTAAAGATACAAACCTTATAATCACAAAAGATAAGAGAAACCAAAATTAAGCTAAATGTTCCAATTTTTTTTGAAAGCCTGAAAAATAAGTGAAGTTTTAATTTAAGCTAAATATTCCTCTTTAAGAATAATCCTATTTTTTCATGAAGCACTATGCTTTTTCATAATATAAAGACCTCTATATAGCTCTTAAGAAAATTCCAGGCTATTAAGAAATGTTTCTATTTTCAATAAAAACCATCCAAAAAAAAAAAAAAATCAGATGAGATGTACTGTAAGCTCTCAAACATGTGTAAAAGTAGATTATGGTCATTCCTTACTCCTTAAAGTCAGTCCTACAGAACAAATGAACAAGTATAAGCTTCTTCTGCCCCAAGTACTTCCTTGACCAAGGGTCAGCACTGTCAGTTAAGCTCAGACCCGTAAGCCTGTGCATAGTGGAAATTTTCACAATAAACTTGTTAGCACAGTAGACAGTTGTTTATAGGACCACCTTAATCACTTTAGGTCACCTAATATCTTAACCACTTTCCACTCTCAAGGAACAGCATGTACTATCAAAACTCGCTGGCCAGATTAATTTGATAAAAACAAGATGGGAAGTGAAAGGGAATAGGGAAAGGGAAGGGGAAGGATTACTACAACAACATATATAATTTTCGCTCCTCGGAAGAAAAATAAAGTAGTATGTGGATATCCTTTACATCGTTTCAAACTACTTGAGAGGCTCTGTGATTGATAGAGATCTACATCAAAGATCTACATGCAAACAAAAGGTAATACAAGAACTTAGCCTAATATTAATATAAAAAAATCTTACTGATATGAAAGGAAAGGGTCTTTGCAATACCTTTGAGCCACCTGCAATGCAATGGTTACCATATTTACAAAAAATTCATCACCAGCCCTTTAAAGCAATGGCCGTGTAATATACCACAGAGAGTTATAATTATGCAACAGCACAGTGACAAAATGCAGAGCAAAAGCAGTAGGTAGTTTCCCTAATGGTTTTCAGTTGACAGTCATCAACATATAGACAACTATATGACACATAATAAAATCCTTAGGATCCAAAATTGTGTTTTATACACCTAGATTAAGTTAAATGGGTGATTACACGCACCAAGTAAAGAAAACTGTTATTGAGAGATTAAAAAAAAGAAGGATTTTATGGTGTGATCAGTACAGTGCTCCTCTGTAAGTCTGAATTTCAAACAGCTAGACAAATATAAAACGTCAAGATTACCTATGAGTTCCCCATTTTACCAATTCTACTACTATTCTCATATGACAGTGGAAAATCCAGTGTACTGCACATATGAAGATGATATTTATTATTTAGTTCTATTAATAAAATTAAGTAATACTTGCAAATGTTACAATGACATTTTAAGAACAAAAACATTTCTAGTATAGCTTCTTTATGCTCAGTTTTTGCTGCACTAAAGAAAACAAAAATTTAGAAACTAAACCATTCAAAAATTATTGATCTGGCCACCTCAAATGAACTACATTCTGGTAGTACTCATTCCTCTTAATATATTTATGTTATGCATCTTCTTTCTTCTGCTTAGATGCAATGTTCATTTGCAAAAAGGTGGTATTTGATGAAGGGTCGGACTTGATTACCTCAGGTCTTTTTTAAGCTAAATAATTCTGTGATTCTGGAAGGAATGGCAGACACATTCAGCAAACCTTCATAGCCTACATTTTCCACTTACCTAACAAATCACATCCAGGAGAGAGCTGAAAATTCTCAATTTCTATTTAAAAGCTATCCAATTTCTACTTGCTATAATGAGATAATTTTAACCATGTCTAGTTGAAGAACTAGATGGGGTTATTGCAAACAGAAAATTCCTAAGGGAAAAAGATACATAACAGTTACCTCAAAGGCAGCTTTCATAGTAACCACAGTATTTTTCAGATAGATGGGGTATCTTGAAACTATGATTAACTGGAAAGTGCTCAGGCATTATAGGTAGTTCTGAATAAGCTAATTCTACCCTCTAAACTGTGTTACAGCAGCAAAATTACCCAGCCAGCAGTTATCAGTTATAAAAAGAAAACACTTCTCACAAGGGTAGAAATACTCTTCCATGATGGTCAAAAAGCAAAAGGCTCACAACTAAAAGGACATCTGCAATATGAGACAAGCTTTCTTAGTCAGAGATCTGCAATTTCTCCAAAATCATTTAAGTGCTGCCCTACTGCAAGACTGTAATTCCTCTATTATCAAGGCATTTATTTTTAATACTGTAGAAGAAAACCAACAAGCTATAGACCAGATGATTAGCTGAATATCATACAGTATCAGGTAACATGAATTTTTCTCCTGTATGTTCTGCTCTCTTTCTCCAGCCATAATTTCTATGGAGAATATGTTGCCTTAACGTCGAAAGATAGATGGCTACCTTCCTATTAAAGGGATGACAAACATGAGACACTATGCTAAAGACTAATGTTCCTATATATTATCTCTTCCTCAGGGTAAGAAGGTCTTTAAAACAAAGTCTGTACTTGCAATGGCTTCTTTATTTACAGTCAAGCTGATGTAAACATGCTCAAGGACATGTCTCCTACTATTGCTCTGATGTACAAAAAGCAGAGGAATATACAATTTTTTAAATCCAGGATATTTTACACAGCCTCCACTTGTGTTCATATGCCCCTGTATCTGCCCAGTTACATAAAGTTAAATTTTCTGAACTATGAAGTTAACACATACATTTTATGAGCTCCACGACAATCTATGTATGATTTTGTTATGAAACCTTCTAACACAGCCCCTTCCTTCTCTGCTGAAAAAAGTAGACAGTAACACTGACTCTCCATCAAGAGAATTTTCTGTCATAGTGTCACTGTAAAATATAGGCTACTGGACAAATTAGAAGATGATATAGGCTGCAGTGCCATCCTTATGATGTTGACATTGCTTTAAGATTTATATTTGTCAGACTTGGACAGTGTAGTCTCTCAGCTTGCCAAGTGCCCTGCTGTGATAAGGTGCAAGGAATAAGTAAGCTGCTTAAGTTCAGAGCTGACAAGACAGATGTAATGCTTGCTGGTAATGAAAACAACACACAGCCATTCCTGAAGACCACACAGTTAAACATGCTGGATGTGCCTAAGCAAATGATCTCACATCACTACATGTACAGGGAAATTATGCCACTTCTCCAGAAACAAAACGGTGTTGTTTGTCATTTGGGGCATTTAAGAAATTCGTCTCTAGGGAAAATTGTAGTGGCTGTCTAAGAGACCAGACTTTCTCCTGGTAACAGAGGGATCCCGAACAAAACAGCAGCATGAAATAAATTAAATGTTTAAAAAGCTCCACAGTAAAAAAATGCAGGACAAATCACTAGTCTCTAAAAGACCATGCAATTTTTCCACCAATAAAACTTTATCTAAAACTAATACCTTATCCTTTTTCTTGGAAGCTGCATATATAGAAAGCTCACAGAGAGCTACATCAGCTAATGGGAAAAAAAACTAACCCCAGGCAGCAGCTCAGCCATCATTTTTCTCTTTAAAACAAACATTAACTTGAATTACTTTAAATCCCCAGAATCTGCTGTGCAAATCAACTCACTACTTTCTTCAGCAGCTCCTTACAAATATTATTTCAAATAGCAGTAAGCTTCCTAAAGGAAAACCAGTATCTGTTCATGAAGACAAGTTCTCGAGCTTATAACCTCAACTGCACATTTTTCCCTTTAGGGAACAGGTCTCACAGTATTGTTCCAAGGATTACCACACAAATGCCTTGTGGCAGAGAACCTTAAGTGAGGGAAACAACAGGAAAAAAATTAGTTAAAAGTACTAAAAATCCAAATTTAACTGCTGAAAGCTAAAAATTCTCACTGAACTGAGTTTTGAACCATTTCCCATTATGTTCACTTAATTAATTTACCAATTACTCATCATTCTATCCTTAAAATACATCAAATCTATGAAACAGTATGCAGCATAAGTAACAAGCAGAAGGAGCTAGAAGTGACCGTGCAAAACAGAAAGCTGTGATCTAATCACAAACACTGAAACTTGGTGGGACAAATCACTTGACAGGAGCACTCCAACTCACAGCTACAAACTGTTCAGAAGGGACAGACAAGAAGGGGCAGGCAATTTGCCTTCTCTGTGAAACTGATTACACAAACCTGTCTTTGAAAAACAGCAACGAACAGATCAAGAGCTTGTGGTTGAAAATCTGAGGCCAAGCCAATAAAGGAAACCTCATGGTTTGTATTTATTACCCACTACTCAATTAAGGAGACCCTGCTGACAAAACCTTCATACTCTACCGGCAGGAAGCATCACTCTGGCAGGTTCTGATCCAGCTGCAAGGACTTGTCAGGACAGTCACCCTGACATCTGCTGGAAAAGCAGCTTGGCAAGATGTAAGCAGTCCAGGAGACTCCTGGAGAGCATCAAGGATAATTCCGTACCCCAGGTGACAGAGCAGTGCTACTGCACCTGTTGCTAACTGACACAGATTAACAAACTGCAGAGGTCAGGACCAGTGGCAGCCTGGCCTGAAGTGGTCATGCCCTGGTGGAATTCATGACCTCAAGAGTTATGGGCCAAAGAAAGGTTAAAGTCAGTACTCTGAATTTTAGGAGCTGAAACTTTTAGTTATTTAAGGAATTAGCATGGGACCCTCCGGAAAACTGCACTCAGGGAAAAAGGAGCAGAAGAGAACCGCCAGATCTTTGAGAACATTTTTCTTAGAGCCCAAGATCCCTCAATTTCCACCAATGAGCATTCAGGCAAAAAAGGCCGGAGACCAGCACGGCTCAGTAAAGACCTCCTTGACAAAGTGAAACACAAGAAGGAAAAACACTGCACATGGAATCAGGGACAGTATCCTGGGAAGAAAAGAGAAGTGCTGTCTGGTTGTGGAGGGACGGGATTAGGAAAGTTAAGGTATAACTGAAGCTAAATTGGGCAAGGGATACAAAGAATCATAAAAATGGCTTCCATAAGCATGTTGGTCAGAAATGTACACTAAAGAAAATGTAAGGTACTTGATAATTTTGTTTGCTTCAGTGTTCATTAGTAATCACTCTTCCCACATCTGTGAAGTCCCTGAACCTCAAGACAGGCACTGGGGAATTGAAGTCATTCCCAGTGTAACAGCAGATCAGGTTCAAGATCACCATGGGGACCTGAACATACACAAGTCCATAGGACCCACTGAGATGCATCACAGTGTCCTAATGGAATTGGCTGATGTAGCTG
The DNA here is from genome assembly GCA_013400315.1 of Bombycilla garrulus. Taxonomy (NCBI): domain Eukaryota; kingdom Metazoa; phylum Chordata; class Aves; order Passeriformes; family Bombycillidae; genus Bombycilla; species Bombycilla garrulus. The sequence continues at coordinate 26,668 of VXBU01009443.1, read as the reverse complement.
CCAAGCCACTCTCCATCATATCTGAAAAGTCATGGCAATCAGGGAAAGTGCTCACTGACTGAAGGAAAGGGAATACTGCACCCTTTTTTAAAAGTATAGTTATAACAGAGAACATTTTTCCATACTTTTGCATCACCTTTGTATCCAGGGTAAGGAGATTTTAACTGGAGCATAAGTGCAATTATTGCCAGTTGCACTTATGACACTATAAACTTGTATTATTCAATCTTCTAGAAATTTACTTTTTTATTATACGTAAGTTTAAAGCAGTTGTGAATAAATTTTGTTGTGCTACTGACTATATCCACATTTAAATAAACCCAACAGTTCCTCACACATCAGTGGGTCATTACAACACTTCATTACTATTTTATTCCTTGGAAGTCCCCACTGCTTCACATCCTCCAGAATGTTTGAACAGTTTGGGTTGGAAGGGATCTTTAAAGATTATCTAGTTTCAGCCCCATTACCACTCGACCAGGTTGCTCAAAGCCCCATACAACCTGACCTTGAACACTTGCAGTGATGAGGCACCCACAAGTCAGCAGCCTGCTCCCACTTTCAGTGTAAGAAAAAGAGGTCGTCCTTGCATCCCATCTAAGTCTCAGTATAAAACACTTGCTGGTAGTCCTGTTACTGCAGGTCCTGGTAAAAAAATCTTTCCCTATTCTTTTCAGAAGTTCCTTTCAAGTATTAAAAGGTCTCAGTAAGTTTTCTCCAGAGCTTTCTCTTCTCTAGGCTGAAAAGCTTCAGCCTTCTCAGCCTGTCATCATAGCAGAGGTGCTCCAGCCCTTTAATAAGTTTTATTGTGGACCTATTTTATCAGGTCCATTGTTTCTTCTTGTGCTGGGAAACCCCAGAGCTGGACAAATTATGTCAGCTGGGAGTACTCTCGCAAAAGCAGAGTAGAGGTACAAAGTCCTCTCTCTTGACCTGCTGGCCAAGCTGCATTTCATGCCACCTAGGATGCACTTGGCTTGTTGGCTTTTAGGGTTGTAAGTGCATGTTTACAGATGGTGTCCAGCTTTATCCCCTCTACTCCCAAGTCATTCTCTGCAGGGCTGCTGTCAATGTATTCATTTATCAGCCTGTATTGATATTTGGGATTGTCCTTAGCTTGAACAGAGATGTGATACAAAATTATGGAAGAATTTTTCAGTTTTAATTTACATTTCAAAATATGATACATATTCAATCACTATACCAACAAAAACCATGCACATAACTTGTGCATGTAAATTTTCCTGGATTATGGTGTTTTCAAATTCTTTTTTTACAGATACAAACCTGGTGCCAGTTTTCTTTCTCCAGATTTCTAAATTCTGCATATACATTTAGTCCTTGACGGTCAGTACACTTCCAACAGCAGACATGTTTATGTCTCTTTCTGTTCATGTCTTCAGATATTATTTATAGTAATGCATTTCTAACATTTGCCATATCTTTCATAAGACTTGATAGTACCTACCACTGCAAGATATAAACTTGAGAGTTTGCAATAGGATCTGCACATTATTCTGACAGTAAGTACTATACAGCCAGCAAACTATATTCTTTTAATATCCTTATTAAAAATCTTATGAACACTGTGACTAAATCATATATAGTAAATTCTATTTTGTACATGATGGCAATTAGTCACTACATTTTTAATAAATTACATATTGCAGCAAGCAACTATTGCATTCCTTTTAGTTTAGCACTTTTAAAAATCAAATATATTACTAGAAGTTATTTCATTACAGTTATAAAACATTTTGGAAATATCTTAAAATCTGGCTCAAGATTTCTGTCTATTTTGGTCCCATCGCCTGTGAATGTGTGCAATGATCTAGTTAACATGTGATTGTATCTATGGCATAACAATTCTGCCCAATGGCCCTTCCAGTAATATTTTTGGAAACACTGAAGAGTAATCAATACTTCTTTGTATTACCAGAAACACAGAGCAACACTGGTATACATCACTGCAAGTGCTTCTCTACTTTTTTCCCAAACATAGCTGCAATAGTTCTACTAGCTCACTGTAGTTTAACAAATGAATTTCTTTACAAATTAGAACAGAGAAGATGAGCAGTGTCCTCAAATGTCTTTAATCCCTTTTAATCATTAAAACAGAGTGACATGCAGGAGAATATGTGCCCATTCTTTTAAAAGCTCATACAAATTTTTGCTTTGATTCCATTCTTCAGTGCCATACCACTGAGAAACCTCTATATTTTCAGAATTGATGTACCTTTCAATACTATAATCTTCGGCTTTCAAGCTCACTATTATTTGCCTTCAGGTGCAAATTTTAAAGTGTACAGCCTTCTAAAAAACCTTTATGGCTTCAGCCAGATTCTGAAAGGCTTGTAGATCAGTCATCATCACACTGTAGATTTCTTTTCAAAATAATGTTCTTCAGTCAGAGTACACTTGTGATTATACTCGGTTCACTTGTCAAATACAAATCTGAGGTCATCAAAAGCTTCAGGGCAACTTCAGCTATTCCAAAACTCATTTTCTACCTGTATTTTGTTGGAGAAATAGTATTTCAAGTATAAAATAATAGGAAACTCTAAAGATAGAGAAACAAAGGCACCCCATGTGCATGTTTCAGTACAGCATTGCAGTGACTGCCTATGAGGACAAAGTCAATCAAATATGCAAGCATTTTAAAACATAAAAAAATACCAAAAAGAGATAAGGTATTTCACCATGAAGTTGATATATATTCTACTGAAATAATTATTTTTGAGCTGACATCTCAAAATACATAGGTCTAGGACAGATGCCTATGATTCTATTTAAGTACTTCTGTTGTAATTGATGAAACATTTAAAAACTCTCATTTACACGGTCTACATTCATTTTAAGTCACATACCTTGCAAGGCTGAATGACACTAGGCTAAATATTCCTGTTGGCTTGAATTCCTTCTAGTATGGGCTTTCACTTTATTCTAGTTTTAAGTCCCATGTTTTATTTAAATAGAAAACAGACAAGAGAGCACTGTCTTTCAAAGGCTGATTTGATATTTGAGACGTCAGCCTGAATTTTTCATCTGCAGAGACTTTTTTATGCAGCTATAATTCATATTTATAATTAGAGCTGAGTAATTAACACTCTTTTGAAAACAGAGACTATCTAGGTACTTGGTGAAAAGCTTTTCCCTTCCCAAAGTAAATTTGAGTTTTATAATTGACTTTGACACACAAAGAAATCCAGTTTGTTTCCTGTGACCCAGTGCCCCATACATATAAATAGTCAAGGAAAAAATGTAATTTTAAAAGCATAGATGTACACCAAGCTTCTCTTTGAGACTTAAAGACATATGGAACAAGGCAAAAATAAGTTAAATAAAACTAAACTCAGCTGGAAGCCTAAGCTTGTCTACTTTGGGTAAACTGTTTGATTATGTTTAAGAGCACTGGGATGGAAGCTGACACCACACTCATTCACAGCATGAATTCTACAAATTACATACTTCCTCCAACTTGTCATTACCTAAAACTCTGCATTTACATTTACATAAAATTTCAAATGGTGCCCCTGCATCCCATCACTTCTCTGCAACTTTGCCTCTTTTATCTGCTCCTAACATTTACCATTTTCACTGTGATTACAAGTCAGCATTTGTATATTTCCTGTTTTCACACTAGCTCATGTCTGTTGTTAAACTTGGAGACTACTGGAACAGAAAGCAGCTGAACTGTGTGTCCACTGAACAGCTAACATAATGTAGTTTGTGCAAAATATTGGTTTATAATGTGTGATATGGTAAGGCATATCCCCTCAGCCATTTCATTTTAGAACCTGTACTTAAATGTCCATGTTCATCTTAGTTCTTCCCTAGCATGGTAATTACAAATTGTCATTCCATGTGGCTGTTTGGGCTCAAAATGTCTGATGGATGTGAACATCATAAAATTAATAAAGTCTGACTCTCTGACAAAAGAAGACCAGGATAATCTTGTTTCTCCATTCTCCATTCATTTATTTTTGGGGAAAAAAAAGTATCATCACAGACATAACGTGGAGAAACTACAGGCTACAGGTTATAGCATCTTTGTGCCATGCTTTCAACACTGAGGTTGCCTAGGAGGTCTTTTGCTTTCACATGAAAAGTCAGCTGAAGTCCAACAATATCATGGGTTTATACCCTTAAAATGAAGCTATTTCATCAGAGTATATCACATTCTTTTCTTCCCCTATGGAAAAAAAAATGCAGCCAAATCTTCTATTTATTTTGTCTACTTCAGAAAAAAAATTCAAAATATTTAATCTTTAATGAAAATTTCACTGTCATGTAAGTTTCCAGCAGTGATGGTACATGACACATAACCTATTGAAAAAGACAGAGAGATATGAAAACATGTTGCTATGCTCTAACAACCCAGTAATTTGAAAATATGAAACAGCTGAAGAAAACAGTTTTAAAGCTACAAACTACTATTAGTATGATACAAATACTGAGTTTTACTCTGGAAAAAATCAGTGTATATTGAATATTTATTCAAGACTGACAGGAAACACATTAATTTCAACACAAAATTTCTAGTGAATTGAAACTATTTAACAGCAATCACTACATCTACTAGCAAAGCAACAAAAATAGCCTACCAATATGTTCATGTTTGTACAGATGTTTTTTAGTTTGTAAAAAATTAACATTAGTTTCTTACCTCCTTTGCTATTTCTCTGTAGATGCTACATCAAAGAAAATGTCAGGTTCTCCTCTACACACCTCTGAAAACAGTAGATATTCTGCTTATTTGGGCTTCTTAGTATTTCAGGGGAGAGGAAGAGGGAGGACAGGGATAAAAAAACGTTTCAAACAACTAGAACCATTTGTTCCTAGAGTGTAATATTGAATTTTGGTATAGCTGTATGCTAAAACTTAATCTATTCCTTTGTAATTTTTTTCACAAACCTGTGTTTTGCTCATTCAAAAAAATCAACTAAACATATCCTAAATTTTGTAAAGGAGAGGTGGCACAGTAGGGAAGCCCACATTTGTTTATTATATACCTCATGCTTTATCAAAAAATGGATTATAAAAATAGGCTCAAAATAATTTTTTTTAAAGATTACTGCTTATGAAGGCTCAATATCAAGAAATTATGTACAAAGCTTGCCTTTGCTCTGGTAAGTCTCTGTCTTGAATGATGGAAAGAGATGAACAAAGGTGTCCTTAACCTATCAAACGGGATAGCTGTGAAGTTGGAGTTGGCTGCTGAAAAGCAGCACTGACAGTCCCTAAAATTTCAGCGGGCAAAATTGACCTGCATTAATTGCTCACATATTCCCAGGTGTGAAAAACTCACTATGCTTTTACAGAAATTAACAGCAAGGCAAATGATATCAACTATCTACTCTCAGGTACAGAGCAAATGGTAATGGAAATAATGAAAGGTAAGGATGAAGTGGGAGTTGAGTGGAGGAAAGAAGCAGCAGGTATTGCTAGAAAAAGAATAAATTTTCATGTAATCCCTGGGATTCTCCTGAGGAAAAATATTCAGTGCCAGTAGTTATGAGAGCTTGTAATTCTGTAGCATCAATAGTTAGGAAGTGAAGAGTAACTTAAAGATCATGTTTGAATTGAGAATAAAGTGGAAAATATACACAAGGCTAGGACATACACAGAAGGCTATTGGCAGCAAACTCTTTAGAGAAGTAGGAACCCCATGTTTCAGGAAACAAGAGATATATGTTAAAAGAGGCATCTGATATACAGTTATAGAGAAAATAAAAGTATCCATGCAATTCTACTATGTACATGTGCGTGTACATGTGCATGTATATGTCTGCACACACATATTCATTTTTATTTTTAAAATACAGAATAATATCATATCATTCAGGAAACAGTTTAGCTAGGGTATTCAATCTGAAACAGAGCATAGTAAAATCATCAGATGCAGTAATTTACTCGCAACAAAATCAAAATTTAAAAGCAGACAGCCTGCTGGTGATATTAGGGCAGATTTCTTTTTCTGCTTCTTTACCCAAGAAGCAACATTTTATTGGTCTATTGGTATTATATAACTACAGAGCTTTTTGTAATGGTCAAACTGCCTATACAAATCTAGCTATTTCATTATAAATTTAATGTCAGAAGCTAAATCTTGGAGTAACAAAATTTAATGAGCCAACCAGGATTCTGGTGTTTCCTTTCTTCACAGAAAGGCTGTCTTCTAACTGCAGCACTACTACATTATGACTGCTATAAAGTATCCTACCTCTCATTTCTACTGTATTCAGCTGTGTTCCTTCTTCACAACACCAATTCCACACAAATACACAAACTCTTTTCCTTTTAAAAAACAGTGTTAAGGAAGGCAAGTACTCTGTTTTTAAACACTGATATATTTGCAGGATACTATAGGCTTATATACAGCTTTATACAATACAAGTGTTTCAATGTCACTTTATATTGAAGGAGGTATCAAGGACTAAAAAAGTACTAAGGACTTTCAAAAGCCATATTCTATCCACTGAAGCAAAAAATAGAAGAAAATTTTAAAATTCCTCAATTCACAACTGATTAACATAATTGCTTCATATTCAGCAGAAATAACCTAGGTTTGTAAATCATGTAATTTCAGAAGCATTGGCTCTACACCATCATAATCAATAATTTAAAATTAATTCAAGCCTTTTCCAAAAAGCTCCTGTTGGTCTTACAGTGTTTAAGTCATGGACAGTCCACAGAATCCATTTCAACATCTGATGAATGAATACACGAATGAATTTAAATCCAGTTGCTGGCTGGTTTTAAGTGGTGTTGCCCAACAATGAGGGCCAATTCTCTCTAATATCTTTATGACCTGGCCAAGAGGATGAAGTGCAGCCTTAGTCAGTTCAGAGATGGCACCAAGCTGAATGTGAGTGTTGATCTGCTGGAGGGCAGGAAGGCCCTGCAGAGGGATCTGGACAGGCTGGATCATGGGCCAGGGCCAGTGGTGTGATGTTCATCAAGGCCAAGTCCTGAGTCCTGCCCACGCTCTGACCAGGTGGCCAAAAAGGCAATGGCATCCTGGCCTGTACCAGCAATAGCATAGCCAGAAGGACCAGGGCAGGGATTTTCTCCCTGACTTAGGCACTGGTCAGGCCACACCTTGAAACCTGTGATCCAAGAAGGATATTGAGGTGCTCAGGCATGTCCAGAGAAGTGCAGCAAATCTGGTGAAGGGTCTGGAGCATAAGTCCTGGGAAGAGTGGCTGAGGAAGCTGGGGTTGTTTAGCCTGGAGAAAAGAAGGCTCAGAAGAAACCTTATCACTCTCTACAACTGCCTGAAATGAGGGTGTGGTAGCCTTTTCTGCCAAATGAAAAGCAGTAGGCCACAGTGGCTTCAAACTGTCCCAGAGGAGGTTAGGTTCCATAGCAGGAGAAATTTTTTCACTGAAAGGGTGGTTAAGCTTTGGAACAGCCTCCCCAGGGAAGCTGGATGATGTCACCACTGCGGAAATGTTCAGGAAATGAACAGATATGGCACATTGAGATAAGGTGGCTTACTGTTATTCAGCCAAAGGTTGGACTTGATGATCTTGGAGATTGTTTCCAACAATGTTTCCATGATTTCTGTGTTTTCAGCCCTTGAATTAACAATTTTTAAATTGCCTTATGTTTTATGTTTTATGTTATATATATATATATATATATACTCTCTATATGTG